>RAHM01000126.1:2121793-2141662 GCA_003713295.1 Parotia lawesii
AAAGAAAGAAAGAAAGAAAGAAAGAAAGAAAGAAAGAAAGAAAGAAAGAAAGAAAGAAAGAAAGAAAGAAAGAAAAAGAAAGAAATAGAGGTGGGGGGGGTTGGGGGGACAGGGAGAGGTGACAGGGGTTAGGTGGAAGCATATCACCCATCTGAGGGTCCCAAAGACGTCTCGTTGCTCCCCTCCATCTTCTGGTGGTGAGGGTCCCTGGTCGCCGCTGTGGCCACACCGTGCCACGCCACACACCGCCACATGCCAAAGAGCCCAGAATCTCGTGGGTTAATGTACGCTTTGGGCCAGGTGGGAACGCCCATGTGTCTCCCTTGCAGGGGCTAGCTTGATGCCGTCCCTTGCAACACTGAGGGTCTGTTGCATCATCTCTGGTGCTCTGGCACAGGGTCTGGGGACCTCTTTGAGGGGGGCCCCTGTAATGGGCCATGTCACCCCCTTCTGCTGTGGATAAGCTTGTCCCCCCCGGGTGAGGGCCCCTCAGCTGGGCTCCTCTCACAGTGGAGGATGAGCTGGCACTGTGCCTCTGACCAGAGGCTTTTCCAAGATACTCAAAGCCTCTCCTCCCTCCACCCCTTGGTTCGAGGGTCTGTTCAAGCCTGGCAGCTGATAGCCCTGGGGCTGTGGTCTCCACCTTGGAGGTGTTAAGCCTGCTTTGTGAATGTCCCCAGCCCTGCGTTGTTACTTTATCTTGTCTTCATCATCGAGCAGTGTAAAGCCTCAGTCAGTGCCCCCTTTTAGGTTGTGTTGGTCTTCTCTGCAGCTTTTGTAATACAGTTTTAAAAGTCCTTCAAGAAAATGTTTAAGTCATAATTTATAATATTTCAGTCTCTGACACTATGTCATTCCATTGTGAAACTCCCTGCCCTGGGGAGGTACCACATGAACCTGACCATGTATAATCCCGGTGTTTGGGGATTTGGGACACCAGCACCACTGGACTGATCCAGAGGAGCACCAGACCTTCCCACAGGACCACTGTTTTAGACATGACTGCAACCATCACTTCAAGACTGCAACAACCACTTAGTCGGTCTGTGACCACCACGGTGATCAACAGGGGCCAGGTTGTACTCTGACTTTGTGGGTTTAAGCCAGTTTTTCTGTATCATTGCATTTATTGTAATATTTCTATTAAATTGTAGCTGTGACTTGAAATCTCTCTCAAAGTGTTTGTGTGGGTTTAATTTCTCCCACTGGTTTACTTGCAAACCCGCACAGAAGTAATTGCCAAACTCATATGCATTTGGAAACTTTTTATACATGCTAGATATTCCTCTCAAATCTTGCTAGGGTGTTTCTGACATTGATGGCTTAGGAAAGAAGAATCCACAAAATTTTCATTTAGTAGTAGAAAAATTAAAGTTGTTTCCACTTTTTTTTCTTCTTTTCAACAAAAGTTTGTTCTACATAGGATAAAGTAGGCAAAATTATTTCTTTCTAAAGAAGCAAGAAAAACAGAGATAGTTTGGCCAGCAGGACTAGGGACATGATCATCCCTCTGTACTTAGCAGTGGTGAGGTCACACCTTGCATGTTTGTATTCAGTTCTGGGTCCTTCACTATAAGAAAGACATTGAGATACTGAAGTGACTCCAGAGAAGGGCAACGGAGGTGGTAAATGGGCTGGAGTACGAGTCTTATGAGTAACAGCTGAGGCAGCTGGGGTTGTTTAGTCTGGAGAAAAGGAGGCTCAGGGGAGACCTTATTGCTCCTGCAACTACAGGAGAGGAGCAAAGGAGGTTGTAGCCAAGTGGGGATCAGCCTCTTCTTCCAGGCAGCTGGCAAGAGGGCAAGAGGACAAGAGAACATAGTCTCAGGCTGTGCCAGAGGAGGTTCACATCAAACATCAGGAAGAATTTCTTCACTGAAAAGGTGGTTAAGCCTTAGAACAGGCTGTCCAGGGTAGTGGTGGGATCACCATCCATAAAACTATTCGAGAAATGACTAGATATGATACTTACTGCTATGGTTTAATTGACATGGTGGTGTTTTGTCAAAGGTTGGACTTGATGATCTCAGAGGCCTTTTCCAACCTTAATGATTCAATCCTATGATTCTATAAAAAAAAATATTTAGAAAGCTCAGAACTTCAGAATCATACTAGATTGAGGAGCAAAAGATCAGGTTGCTAAAGTTTACTTTGTTTTGTTTCAAAAGCCCACCTTTTCATACACTGCAACAGTGTACAGATACACAAAGTAGTGAAAGGCATAAAAGAGTCCTACACGACACACACAGGTAATAAATCATTCTGCTCCTTCAGTCAACTGAGCCTGTGTCACTTCTTCAAATTGCCTTGTGCGTTCACTGCAACATGCCACCACTATTTCTTTCTATCTGGATGGTGTTTCAGGCAGATAGCCCCCTTTAAACCTCAGCCTTAGCTAATCTGAAGACATCAAGCAGCTGCATACTCAATGTCAATTGAAATAGAGCCATAGAGTCAAGTGCCATTAGTGAACACCTGGCACTAAAAGACAAGTTATTTTAATATCTCTGCTAGTGAACATATAGACACATCAAAGTTTTTCTCCCTTCATACTATACTGTCACAGCAGCTCCTCTCCAAGAACTCTATCCACATTTTGCACACTGAATATTTTGTTTCTCACAGCTACTTATTGCCAAATACCTTATGGGATATTGTTAGCAATTCGCTTTTCTTTACTGAGAGTACAATATTATTCCTCCCTATTAAACTGCTTTTCACTTTTACCTTTAGTCATTCTGATTTTTGGATGGAGCTGGGGGTGGAGAGAAAGGAGGAAAGGAAGATTATTTTTCCTGATTACTTTTTCTTTAATTTAGATGGTTCTCTTGATCACTACGCGTCGGGTTTGTCACTGTGAATATCAGGCTTCAGCATCATACTGTTAGGCAACACATTTATTTGAGTTCCAATCTTTTCAGGTTTCCATAGTAACTGGTGCTTAGTGCAGATCCCTTGATTAAACAAAGCCTCTATAGCTCTGAAAAACTACAGATCTGGATTGTTTTATTACTAAAAGTGTATAAATGCATAGATATACATATATAAAAGTCTGTATATATACATATAATGTTAAAATGACAGCATATATTATATGCATATACATATACATAATATTATGAAAATAATAACTGTATGCAGAACATTATGTGAAATATACACCATCTATTAGAAGTAAAAATACAGAATAAAAGTACAAAGTGTACCAAAATATTCATTATAAAGATCCACCACAAAAATGAAGACACAAGTTCAAGAGAAGTTGAATCATTTTCTCCTAGAAGTTCAATGGCTGTACTGTCACTTGTCACTGAGTCTGCTGTTATTCATAATAATTACTGGCAAAAGAGTTCTAGCTATCTAATATACCCACACATAACTGAAAGAAAGCAACTGTGGACTTTATCCAACTAATTTATGGCATACATGAAATAAATTGGCAAATGTCAGTTCAATTATTTGTGCCGCCACCAGGATACCTGTTGTATCAGATTCCCCTGTTGATTGTCTTAAAACACAGCTATTGTAAAAGGGGCATTGAGAGCAAAATACTCTCTTGATCCGGTCAACAGAAAACATAATCAACATAGTGCATCAATCCTTAATGCACTCAGTCATGCAATATTTTGTGTAGTTCAGTTCTTGCCCCGCAAAAGGGAAAGACAAATTAAATATGGGATCTAAGAATGTCAGAAATGTCAGAAATGGTGCAGATCTAGAGTTATTCAGCCCAGCCTGGCAAAGATGTAAGTGAGGGGAAATATTACAGTTGTCTATAAAATCTACAGGTCATCTAGTGACATGAGTAGGAAGCAAATTTAAAACCAAGTAATAAGTTCTCTGCCATACAGTTTCTGATACAGGCCGGAATGCCATTGGCCTTCTTGGCCACACTCTGGCTCATGTTCAGCTGCTGTAGACCAGAACTTCCAGGTCCCTTTCTGCTGGAAGGATTTCCAGCCACTCTTCCTCCAATCTGTAGCTCTGCACAGAGTTGTTGTGATCCAAGTTCAGAATCTGGCATGTCACCTTGTTGAACTTCATATGGTTGGTGATTGCCCAATCCGCTAATTTTTTGCAGTCTCTCTGCTGGGCCTCTGTACCTTCAAGGGAGCCAACAGCTCCTCCCAGTTTTGTATCATCTGTGAACTTGCTCAGTATCCCTTCCAGTTCTGCGTGTAAAAAATTTATGAAGATGTGGGAGAGAACTGGGCTGAGGATGGAGCCCTGTGGAACCTCACTAGTGACCAGGTGGGTGATTAGGTCACCAGTCTGATGTCACCCTATTCACTATAACGTTTTGCACCTGACCTGTGAGCCAGTTGCTTACCCCTCACATGATCTGCTTATCCAGCTGCATGCTGGACATTTTGTCCAGAAGGATACTAGGAAAGACAATATTGAAAGCTTTGCTGAAATCCAAAAAGATTACATCGAATGGCTTCTCTAGATCCACTACTTGGGTTACCTTGTCATAAAAGGAAACAAGGTTTGATAAGCAGGACTTTCATCTCATGAAGCTGTGCTGGCTGTCACCAGTGACTGCGTTATCTTTCAGGTGTTTTTCAATATCTCCTGGAATAAACTTCTCCATAGCTTTACCAGGCACTGAAGTGAGACTGACAGACCTGTAGTTTCTGGGGTCCTTCTTCTTGCCCTTCTTGAAAAGCAAGACAATAGTCACCAGCTTCCAGTCGACGGGACCTCTCCAGATTTCCAAGACTGTTCAAAAACCATCGAGAAGTGTTTTGACATGACATCAGCCAGATCTTTGAGGATTCTTGGATGGATCCCATCAGGCCCCATTGATTTATTGGGACCCAGCTGAAGCAGCAGATCCTGCATAATTTCAGGGTTGTCTGGGAGTTGATCATATTTAATTATATGTCTTCTGCTTAATGTTTTTTTCCATTGAGCAAATTCAACAAAAATCAAATAGGAAAAGCATCAAAAATAATCAGTGTCAACACATTAACCATCAGCTAAGTGAATAGAAATTAGATGTTCTGAAGCATTCTGCCATGGTGTTCAATGTATTAGTAATGGAAATTGCCCTAACATATTTTCATATTTTTCATATTTGCTATTATCAGCCAGTTATGAAATAAAAAATTATACTTTTGTCAGTCACATTGATCTTTCAAATTGGTTTAATACATGCAAGGAATTTAACTAGGATTTATTGACCTGGACAAGAAAGCTGACAGTGAACATGTAATGTCATAAATGGCTTAACAGATCACATTTCCTATTTTTGTTTTCTATGGGAAATCATTGAATCAGAATTCAAGCAATTTCACACTTGAAAGAAAATGTTTTTATTTACAACACTAAACTGAACAAAGTAATAGATACACCATCTCAGAGAAGTTCATAGTATAATCAGAACCTATCAGATCATAATACAAGTAGTATAATCAGATCAGTAATATACTGAACTTGCTTAAGATCAATTTTTGCATACTTCTTCTTGCATTTTGAATGAAGAGCAGCGTGCTGCCTGCATCTTTTATTTGTTAAATAGCTAACTATATTTTGAAAATTATGACCAGGTACAATCAATCATAACTGTTTCATTCAACTTATAACTTCAATGGCAATGGATTCCATTAGAAAACAGAAAGATGAGTATCTCTGATTATCTTTTCATGGCATGTTGGAAAACTTTCTGAAAAAAATTTTATAGGATGAGGAAAAGAAGAGAATAAAAATGGGGAGTTTATACATATATAAAAAAATTAATTTTCTATTTTCAGAACCAATAAAAATTAACAATCTCCAAGACCTGTTAATGAGATTTGTTGTTACTGAATCTAACAAAGGATTCTAAATATAATCCTGTCATGATTTTAAGCCCAGCTGAAAATTAACCACCATGCAGCCACTTGCTCAGCCTCCCCTTTCTTTCCCACCACCCCAGGGGAATAGGGAGGAAAATCGAAGCAAAACTTGTATAAGAGATAAGACCAGTTTAATAATTGAAAATAAAGTAAAATATAGTAACAATGGTAAATGGTAAAAATAATGATAATAAAAAGTGTAAAACAAGTGATGCACAATGCAGTTGCTCACTGACCGCTGATCCATGCCAGATGCCCCTTTTCAAACCCAGATCGGCTATGATTCCAGATAACTCTCCCCAGTTTATGTATTAGACATGACTTTCTGTGGTGGGGAATATCCCTTTGGCCAGTCTGGGTCACCTGTTCCAGTTATAGTCCCTCCCAGTTTCCTTTGTGTACGTCCTCACTGGCAGAGCATGAAGCAAAATAAAAAAAGGATAAACACAACTTAGCAAAAACCCAATACACCAGTGTGTTATCAACACCATTCTCATACCAAATCCAAAGCACAGCACTGTAAAAGCCACCGAGAAGAAATTAACTCTATCTCAGTTGAAACCAGGACAAATTTTGCAAGTTCTCTAACTCAAGAAGTAGTACTTCACATTGAAGGAACCCCCTGAAACAAGCTAAGCTTAGTATATCAAGTATCTGGGTTGTTCAGGGTTTGGGTTTTTTTTAATTAAATTGAATTTCTGATAAACTATATTAAAATACAGATTCTAAAATCAAGACTCAGGTCTTCAAAATTGCCCTTTTTGAAATGTAAAATGACCTAATTTCTGCAGTCCTCCTATCATTCATCATTAAAATTCCCCAGGAATCTGAAATTTTACTTGTGTTCGTACCGGCAGCATTTCAAGCCATGGTATAATGACACATGGGGCTGCAACAGCAAAACAACCTTACAGAGTCCCATTCACCCACCTCCTAAAAAGATTAGTCACTTGTTTCTGCAGTCTGTTGCACATTATATATAAGAAATACAATCAGTTCCTTGAGATGATTTCCACGGTGGCTTTAGTATCATGTTGACACAGCTGAGAAAATGGTATGTTGCTTCACAGATGTGAATGCCTGACCATGATCAGGCAGTTTTGTTGTTCAATTCTAAAAAATATTTGCTGATTTTTTTCAGCCTGTAAAATCCGTGGGTCCATACATTTTATAGGCTCAAAAATTCAGCAGAAGTTCATGACTAAAGCTGGATGAATTGACTCTGTCACTCTGTATCCAAGTGGCTACAGGGAGGACTGGGTTGTATAATGGATTGTCTCCCCATGCCAAAAACTGGACATATACTTTTCACAAAGCCTTATTCACACAAACTTTGTAATCAGGCTGTGGAACAAATATTGGACAGTCTTGTCCCCATTTTTAGAGGTTTACTATAGCTACTAGATACTGTCATGTTCAGCCTTTCTCTCCTTCTCTGGCCAAATTAGTTTTCAGCCTTTTATTCAAAGTACAACGAGTCCAGTCAAAATTATATCCTTTCCATAATACGTAACTTAAAGATGAAAAAAACTTTCAGTAAAATGAGACTGAACTGTGGTTTTTCAATCCCACCAGAAGGTAGAATTATCAGTAGATCTTCTACATCACACGTAAGTCTTCTATCTACTAATTCATTGCTTAAAATTTATTTTTGTAAAAAAAAAATTAAAGGTAACTTAGCATAGTTATACAAAACAGACCTTGAGTGCCCACTGAGAGAGTTTCCTTCAGTTTGAATCACAGTGTCACCAAAAATCATGTTACACTAAATCAATATTAAAGAGACAAGATGTACACCTTTACCTGTGCTGGCTCCCAGCACTATAAACATTTCTGAGGCAGCCAATTTCTCCCATGCAGTTTAGACATTTAGTAAAGGTATTGACTTTGGGGTGTCTGCATTCATGACTGCAGTGCTTTATTTTTGGATGTATGCAGAAAACACTAAGGATCTGAGCAGACATGTAGCTTAGTATCTTCTTAGTATACTTGGCAGTATCTAGTTATATACTACCTTAAAGTTCTTACTAGCTATAGAAATATCTGTTCTCTCTTTTACAAAGTTCTTCCTTTCATTCTGCTACTTCCCGTAAAAATGCTTGATTCTTCAGAATTTTGTAACAAATATCCTTAAAAAGAACAAAAGTAGAAAACACCCTTGCAACTATCCATTGTGGCTGATTTCTAGTTCTCTACTTTTTCTTTACACTAGAAGCATTATTGGAAATTAATTACATAGCAAAGTAATCTTCCACAAAGCTACCCAAGCTTTCTGCAAGCATTTCTCTAAGCATTTTCTGCTAGCTGTTAATTTGCAGATCTATTCCCGTTAGTGTAAATCCTGATTACTATAGCTTGCTTCATAGAAGATATCATATTGAATAAAAGATATCATTCTGTTAATATTGTCAAGAATCTCCCCACACTCAGTTTCATGTAGGTCACTAAAACCTCACATTAAGAAGTTAAAATTAATTAAATTGTGCACCAACACATTTTATTTTCTGTCTTTAAACAAACTTTCATATTTGGAATCAGTTATGCAAGTCCTGCTCTACAGCCAAAAGAAGTGAAATATGTCTATGTCATTCTTGTCACAGGTAAATCTCAAACTGAGCAATGAAAAATAGGGCTGCATTAGCCTGGGGGGAAAGTGCTAGACAAAGAGAAAAAGATGGCAGCAAAATAATGACAAAATGGTAGCAGGAGCGAAGAAACAAGGTTCTGTTGAAATTTATAACAGCAGAGTGGAGAATTAAGGCATCATGCAGCAGAAATATAGGCATGGTAGTGTCAGGGTGCAGCTAGGACAGATTTCTTGTCAAAGGAAGGCCAACTGGGAGCCAAGGGTCTCAATGAGTCAGGCAGGAGCAGTGTCCTCACCACCAAAGGATGCAGCCCCACAGCGTTTGAGCAAAGATAACATGTCTGGAGACAGGAGCCTGTATCAAGACACAGTTGATAGTCAGGCAAGTCCACAGTGGCAAGGCAGGTCCAAGATCAAGCTGTGAGTCACATCAGCAAGCCGAAATTACAAAATCAGCAAGGTACATGGACAGGCATAAGGACACATAGACCACAGCTCAGAGAAAGAATAAAGGTAACAGTCTGAGTTAAATACACCTCCCAAGGGAGGTAAGGAGACTCTAGAGGAGTTTTTATCACAGTGTTCTCACACAGCTGTATCCACCACGGTCTGATCCCAGGTTGCACTGATAAGTCTCATCAAGACGACCTTAAGACCAGCACAAACTCCTGGGAAGGGACAAAAGAAGTGATAAAGACAGTAGCTGAACTTGGAGCCCTGACAGCCAAACTTTCACAGTTTTGAAGGCAAATAATAGAAGGTAAGAGGAGGATAGTTTGTGATAACGAGTGAAGGTGCAGGAAGGTAATAGTAGGGCTATTGTTATTTCAAAGACAGAGTAGTCAAACTGAGAAAGTAATAATAAAGGCTGAAATCCTCAAACTATAAAGACAGGAAAAAAGGCAAGTGAATTTATTTTATTTGTAGATGCTTTGGATCCTGTCTTGTCTGCTTACATTACTGATGTGTGGTTAATTTTACACACCTGTCAGACCCGCTTTACAAGTGGAGATAAAATTAAAAAAAGAACTCCTATATATGTTGGGGTTTACATACATACTACGTGAGAAAAGTGGTGTAGTAGTTTTGAGACGTGTTAAGTACTCTAGTTAGGTACAAGAAAGATAATGCTGATAATCTTGCACAGGCAAGAAGTTAAGGGTAACATGGAAGGAGTTCAGGAACATAGTGGGTGTAACACACCACTATTTCAGTTACAAACTGAAGTTGCAAATAAGTAGAGAATTAGAGAAGTTTATATACCTAAATGCCTACATAGCCTATTCACATTCAGTTCAAGTGTTCAGGCTTTCTACAAAGAAAATTAATTTCACCAAAGAGGCCAGCTTAATTTGGAGATATAAATCAGGTCTGTACATAGGGCTATAGTTCAGAAACTCATGACTAGTTAGTCTTAATCTCGTACTCAAATTGGTAGTTCATATGTTACACAAATACATTATTAATTATCTTTTTGTTTGTACAGGTAATAAATTAATGACATTACTTAAAGCTGAGTTCTTTTGCCTTCTTTTCTTCTTCTTATCTTCTCTTTCTCTTTTTCTCTTTTCTTCTTATCCTTTTTTATTCTTAAGTTTATCTTAATTACCCAGTTGCCCTGGATTTCTACTTCTCTAAGACAGCAAAGGAACAGCAGTTTATTGTCTTTCTTTTCCTCTGCATCAGGAAGAAATTCTTATGATGAGTGAATATTGGAGTTTAACAAAATTCAGATACTCATTTAAAGAATTACTTTCTACTCTATTTTCCCTTACCTTCTGCCAATCAGTCATGAACTGCTGCTCCCTAATTGCTTTTAAAATGTACATAGATATTGATTTTAAAATTAAATGGGGACCTAAGTCTCTTACTGAGTTTATTTACAATTTAAGCAACTCTTCAACATGAATAAGTGTATTAGAACCAGACTTTAGAGAATTAGAGGTTTCTTTTTTATTTCTTGATCAATTATGATCAAGAAATTAAATGTAACTTGTGTTACATGTGTTACTTTCTCATTGTATTTTGTCAACAAAAACCTAGTTTGTAGAAAGAAAACTGGCAAGAGCTTTCAAATGACATTAGTGTGATTATATACTGTACAATTTGCATTATTTACTGTTAGTGTGCATTATTATTGACTAGACAACACTTTTAGACTAGCCTGTGAATCTAATTCATCCCACTAATGCTACCTTTAAAGTTGTGACTGTAGCACACGCATAACAACGAAAGGCGTTGTAGGATAGCCAAGGATGTGGGTTTCTTCTAAACATGCTACAGGAAGGTTTCACTTTGGTTGCTTTTAAAAGGTTGCCTACATTTCAGTTCTACCAGAGGTCAGAATCCAGTGGTCTTGTCTAAATTCTAGTCAGGTGAGTTACTATCTTAGTAATAAAGAAAGGTGATATAAAACAAGTTTCACCAAAGAACATTTTTAGCAAAGGCAATCATAATACTGGGTGTTGAGTTTTACCTCTTCAAAACATGATACAAAAGTTAATTATGTTTGTTAATATATAATTGATATTATAAATATCAATAGCATAATACAAAACATCTCCTACCATTCCCTTCAGCTAACCCTGGGCAGAAACTTTACTGTGGTTTTTAGAGACATGTGCTTTCCAGACTCTGTGTTACCTGTTCTGACACAAAACTTGAGCTACTGAGTTTTGTGGAAAAAAACCTCACTCAGGAGATCTTCATGCAGTTTGTGAAACTCGTTTTACCCCCAACCTCAGCTGTTAAGAACCAGTTTATACTATTCCACCAGAACGGTGGTATGGAGTTTAACAAAATTCAGATAGTCATTTAAATAATTAATTTCTACTTTATTTTCCCTTGCCTGTTGCTAATCAACCACTCTCCACTCTATAACAGAGACCAGACATGCTAACTTTCAGAAGTACATTAAAAACTTTAGTTACAGTAAAAATAATGCAAAATGCAAAAAAAAAAAAGATTCAGCTGAATAGTCACATTCTGACATGGAAACGAGTTCTTAGCCTTAAATAAATGCATTAACTTCAGCACTCATAAATGATCGAAACTTGCTGGGCAGTTAATATGATATGGAAACACAAATGAGGTGTATTAGGATAACATTAAATATATATGTGTGCATATATATATGTTCTTTTGAACTAAAGTTGTTAGTTATTTGACCATGTTCTCTATCTTCTTTTTCATTAAATCTTTTCCTTTCAGCTTAAAAACAAAGAAAATCCTGCATAATTTCTTTAATACTATAGAGCTAATGAAGCATTACTAAGAATTGTAATGAAAGCTTTCAAGAAAAGAAATAAATGTAGATTACTTCCATATATTTGAGGAAAAATAATTCCAATAATAGCTTGAGTTTAAGATATGAAAAATATTTTTTTCAGCATTTTATAATCCCTTTAAAATTGCTTTTAATCTTTTCTATGTTTACTAGTGAGTCAGAAACTACATTCTGAATTAAAATGATGTGATCTTAAAGCCACCTGCAAAAGTGTCAGCTTTATTAGCATTCTGATATTTTCTTGCTTTAAAGAAATACATGGAAAATTTACATTATTTACTCTTTGTGACAAGGGAAGAGGTACAACTTTGTGTACTTGTATGTGTGCAGTAATTTTTGAAATAGTGATAGGACAAAAATCTGAGCGCAGAAATTACAACAAACGGAGACCTTTTTCCCTTCTCCGTCTATTCTAAACAAACTTAAATCAACCCTGTGCTGTTTAGCCTTCTGGGAAAGTTACTTGGGAGAAAGGACAGACCTCCACCTAGCTGCAATCTCCTTTCAGGTAGTTGCAGAGAGAGATAAGGTCTCCCCTGAGCCTTCTTTTCTCCAGAATAAATAACTGCAGCTCCCTCAGCTGCTACTCATCAGATTTGTGCTCTAGACCCTTCACCTGCTCCATTGTCCTTTTCTGGACATGCTTCAGCGCATTAATTCTTTTTTGGATTTCCACTCCAAAATCCTCATTGTTTCCTAGTTTCCATTAAAAACAACAAGAGAAATAACAACATACCTTTGCAAATTATTCTGTTATACTATTTAATACCTGTATTTATCTCAGCCACCAAAAGAGAATTTTTTCAAGTGGCAAAACAGGTAATTATCTCTGCAAGAAATTAATACTAAAAATAAGCAACGACTTCACAAAATACTTTTTGAGCTCTTTAAGGGTTATGATATTACAAATCAATACACAGCAGTTCCATTATTGTAATTAAATTCACTAGAAAAAATAATGTGAGAGCTTTTTTTTTTAAGCTGAATTCTGTAGAGCTTTTTATAAAATCCTGTTTTCAGGTATGATGGTTGTGATCACATATTTTGAAATGCAGCAAATTGACAGTTTCAATTTCAGCCTGCTAAAAATTAAAATGCTGTTTATCTTACTGCTGTCTTCTATTTGGTTCTGTCAGCAAGGTACAGTTCTATTAAATTCTTACTTCTGAGACTGAACAGTCTCTCAGGAATCCTTCAGGAATAAACTGATTCTGAAGTGAGAAGGCTCACTCATACATTTATGTTACAAATCAACTGCAATTTTGAAATGTATCACTAGACTCTCATGGAAAACTTCAGATTCTCTCCTTCAACAAGACAAGGCTGCAGAAGCTGTAGAACTGCTCCATAGGTTTTAGACATGTAGGCATCAGCAAAAATCAGAAATACACACAGTTTTAGTATAAGAATTAAGCAAAAGACTAAAATGTGAATTTATAGCTATTCAAATTAATAAAAATATTTGCAATTTTAATTAATGTGCAAGAGGTCAAAAATTGTGTCCTCTGTGTGTAATACATCTTAATTTATCAAAGCATTAGTTTCATCAATGCTGTGTATGAACATGCATACTATATGTTATATCTGAACTGTGTGTAGTGCAGTACAGCTGATATTAAATATACTGATACAGGTTTTACTTCAAAATGTGTGCTGTAAACTTCATGAATCAAATTTTTAAAAAAAGAAACATTTTGAGGCATGTGGAGTTACTCTGTCAACTGTTAACTGTATTGTGTGTAACACAATTTTCATTATTTCATTGGAGACCGCACAACATTTTTAAATCTGAAAGTTCGAATTAATTCAACAGAACAACACTCAAGATAAGATTTCTTCTCATTATTAGAGAAAGAAATCAAAGCTTGTCAAGTCCACAGACATCAGAATAACTAGAATGTCTAATCTGGGACTGTTTTTACTGAATTCTGGATCATGTCCTTAGAGCTGAAAAGAAGTTTTGAAGTTTTGTGAAGTATTATGCAAAACCAGTTATGAGACGTGCATTTCCCCATGCTTGGTCTCTATCAGCCTCTTCAAGATAAAGGATAAAACTTACCATGGCTAGCTAAAAACAACCACAGTGGTCTGAGGACTTAAAGAAGCACAATGAACTGTCTCAAACGCTGTCAGAGAAGGAAGTTCCCACAAGACAAGCCGCCACAACAGGAATTTAAGCACAGATGGCAGAGAGGAAGGTGTTAATACCAGACCTAAATGGAGCTGAGGGTTTGGAATTAGCACACCAGACAAAAATCCTCTATTCAGACTGCGGGAAAAACACAGACAGCAACAACAGGAAGATGCCAGGCTTGGTGAGGCAGAGCTGCATAACTCATCTGGACAAAAATTCCCACCATGGCTGTGGGAATTTGTGTCTCACCTAAACTGTGAGAAAGGAAGCAGCTGCTTACACACATGTCATCCCAAGTTCTGGGAACAGTGTGTACACCTCTGGATACCCGGGACTTGGACTATATAAAAGTGGTACCTTCAAAAGAACACTTTAGGATCCCCACCACTGAGCGGACCAGGGTGAAGAATGACCAGTGTCCCGCCACAGGATTCCATATGGTGGTGATACCTTCACTTGATCTCTCTCTCTCTCACTGTCTTTCTCTCCCCCCACACCCCTCCCATCTCTCTCTCTGTCTCTACCTCACATTTACTGTTAAATAAAATCTATACTATTGACTTTGGCATATGGTCTCACCTGCACCTTAATTCAGGCAGAGGTATCTCTTAATAATTGGATCCTAACAAGTGGTCACAGGAATTGCTGTCCAGCAAGGAAGGTTGGTGTATGCAGAGGTTTTGTAGAGTTGGACACTATATATATATACTTTGATCAGGGATGACTTTCAAGTATGAAGAAACAGAGGAAGTGGGAGAGAAAGGTAATGAACTCTACAGGCATATGTATGTCATACTTTAAACTAGTATCTGTGTATGGTTTCAAAATCTACAAGATAAAGTATATTTGCTGTTTTATATTTTATAATTAATAATAATAATATATCCTCTTGAGGCTGCAACACAGTACATAACTGCTATAGAATTACTTATGAAAAGATAAGAGGTTTAGTTTGCATTTTAAACAAATGCAAAATGAAATGTCTGCAATATATTGAAGAACTATGGGGGCAGTTTTTAAGTGGCTTGGATTCCATATCACATCATGCATTTGCACAGCCAGACAGTCTCCCTTTGTCTGTTTGGACCCTAGTGTCATTCTGTAACTAAATTTTTTTTGGCAGTGAAGACAAACTCATATGGAAACTCCATGTAGCATAGCTGCATTTCATCTAGTTGTCATGTTTCTGCTTCAGAGAATGTTTCTTCATCCTGTGGTGTATGATTCCTTCATAGCTTTTGAATAGCTGTCAAGTAAAATTTTATTCCTAGATATTTCCTTCGCTTTCCAACTCAACTGTTGATTCCCACCTAGTGGGAGAAGAATGTGAAAAATCTCATACTCTCAGTTATATAGAATCAACAAAGTCATCCACCCCGCTGGTCTACTGGTATCCATGGTCAGCAATTGGAACCCAGACTTGATTGGCAGCACATGTCAAATCACAGGGCAGAATCAAATTAGGTAATGAAAGAACAAACTGTGCTGTGGTAGTAAACATACACATCAGTAAAGAAAAACTCAGCAGTAAGTAGTGGGATTCTGCCTCACATGAGCAGAAATTTTTGAAGTTTAAATGCACGCAAAAAAAGAATAATAATAACAATAACAACAATAATAATAATAATAGCTAAATGAAACAAGACAATAAGTGGGAGTGAATAAGACATGACAGCAGACAACAGTAAATCATAGTATCAGCTAGCTGGTAGACTTAAAAGAGTTGAATGCAGTGATGACCCAATAGTCAAATCAATAAATGTCCGAAAGGGGAAATTAATTCAAACTATGACTCTAAAATCTCACTTATTTCTCAAAGAAGAAACTAAGTATTCACAAGGAAGGTTTGAATGCATGCCTGAACAAGATGAACAAGTACAATTCTTGGAAGGTTAACASATGAGATGGCCTAGGAAGATGAGTAAAAATGAATTGAGTGATTCTTACTGTCCTGTACTCTCTAGGTTGTTATTCATAGACAAAAGCATGCTAACACAAGCTTTGTGAAAAATAATTTTTATCCTCTCTTTGTCGAAAATCAGATTATTAAAGATATATATCAGAAGCAATCAAAGCAAAGAGCAAACAAACTGCACTTTACATGAAGTTCATAGTTCGGTATTTATTTTCTTCACAAAATCACGACTTGTATGCTTGAATTTTTATTAGGAATAAGAAAGAATCAAATATATAAGAATATATGTAATAAGTATTAAATAGCTGTTACTCTTTATCTAAAAGCTGTAAACACTGTGAATAGCTTGTAGGAACAGTTTTGCACAACATGAGCAGAATAGAAAACAGTCATCCCTGAACTCTTATAGGCAGTAAATGTGCATACATATATATCTATAAAGAACGTATGAATATACATATATTTTCACTGAAAAAAAATCTGGGTGTCATTCTGATAATTTTAAACAGACTGTAATAATATAAAGTCACTATATAAATATGGCTTAATTGCCAGTCTCACTATATAGTATGCAACTTTCTGGATATATGGAAAGAGAGAGAATAAAGAGGAAAATAGTTTAATTAGGCTTTAATAATAGCTTTATTAACTTAGTAAATATTCCCTGATAGCAGATCCCAATTACTTCTTTAACCAATGCCATCGGTTAAGGCCCATGTCCATGGAGACATTTTATGTATGGGCACATACCTCAAACCTCCATGGAACATGCCTGCATTTCATCTAATTGTCATATTTCTTCTTCAAAAATTATGACTACATTGATAGCTTCTGAGCAGCTGTCACATAGACTTTCATTAGAAATTTGCTTTTTCTGCCAAATCGTCTATTTTTTCTCCTCTATGTCTTCTGTCAGTCCTTTGCTCTGCCACAGCTGGGCCCAGCTGCTACTGAAAAGTCACAATTTTCTAACCATACATGACAGAGGAAGCAAAAGAGAGTATCTTAATCCCAGTATTAGACTTTTGGGGGTTTTCCCTGTATTTTCTGTGAGGAAGGTCTTCCAAAGTTAATTTATTTTAAACCATAAATGATTTAAAAATGAAGTGAGTACTTCTGTTAGATGTCTGCCAGCTGATGATAGCAGTGGGAAAGCTTCTAACTTTGTATTTTTCTTTCTCATTAACACTGGTCAAAAATACAGTTATGACTTAATAGGAGAGATACATCATGAATAATTGAAGTAAATTATGTAAATAATATTTTTGTTGATGAACATACAAACTGGATCCAATCAACTATGAATGGAATACTGTGCCACAAACACATCACATGCATTAAATTAAATTATATACTGGAACAAGATAATTTTCTTGATATCTCACACTGTAAGTATTTAAGCCTGGATTACAGATCCTTTACCTCTGTAACCGGTTCTTTAACAACTCTGATAGTTGCCAAGAACCTACTCTTCTTGGCAACCTACATCTCTCCTGAGCTGTGGAAAAAGAGCAACACAATTTTTTCCTGTAACTTATGATGTAAGTTGCTCTTTGCTGGCCTATTACTGTGGGTTTAATTTATCATAACAGATAAAGACTGGGAGTTAGCCATAAGGAATTGTGCTTGCTTACGCCTAAAGTCAAGCCAAGACTTCTAACTGTGCATTTAATTAATATTTTAATGGATGTTTTAATGCAGTGGAAATTCATCAAAGTAGGACCTAAACTTGTGAATTAAAGCATGTATATGTAACCATAGCAGTAGAGTGAGATTCTTCCTTCAACTTGTGCAGTATTTTCTAGCAATTTAGTATAATTTTATCATTAAAAATAAAACACATCCATAAAAAGTAATTCAAAGTGGAGAGATGAAAACAGAATAGGCAAGAAATATTCCTGCCACATACCATAAAAGCCCTTTGCCTTTTCCAGCCATTAATGACTTCATCTCACTAATCACCAATAATAAGTCAAACAAGGACAAACATACATCCAGTATAAATCATTCAGTTCAAACACTGCCTTTGATTTAGACTTCACAAACTGTCTCAGGAGATTTTGTTTGATTAATTGTTCTTACATCCTTAGTTAATTTAAAATGTATATACTTCGTAACTTGTGATGCAAACCCTAAATTTAACAACCCATTCCCATACTTGCCCACCCTCTAGGGTTCAAATACAGTTTACGGTGCTAGAATTAATGGAGAAAAGTAATGCTGTCAAAGAAGAAATATGGCCATATAGGAAAAATTTGGCTGTGCTCATTCTGTCATTCTTTTCTCTTTTTCATAACCATAAAACAGAATAAGACATTATAGTGCAAAAGATTGTTTACGGAACATAGATTTTTACACATAAGCTGCCTAGTGTCAGGAAACTCAGAAATTAAATTCCTTTTCTGATTTGCTTTGTGTTCTGCCTTTTCCTTCATCCTTTCCTTCCAAATATGATTTTACCCTTTGGTGAAGTTAATGATATAATAGAATTGATCTACTCTTGCTTATATGTTACAATTCACCATATGTTTAATTATTAAGTTTATTATGTTTTTTATTAAGTGATAGAAGTCCTGTTTATCCCTTAGACTAGCATCCAGCAAACATGGAAACAATCATTTGGATTAATATTATTAATGCTGGTTTCTGCAAAGAATATTATACAGTAAATGGAAAGACAGTAAAAGATTATGTAATGTTCAAAAAGTATGTACAAAAATCAGCATATATTTACAGTATGGTTTACAGGCATTAGTAGGAAAGCAAGAGGGTTTGGAAAGTAATATTTTCCTTAAAAAAATCATGTAGGCTTTGACATAAAATATGAAGAAAACTGTACAGTAATTATGAAGATATGGAGGAATAGATACATGCTGTCTTATGGAATTGTTGTAATCACAAAGTATATGAGAACACAATGATTATAGCACATATGATGAATTACAGAACACAAATGCTACATTGTAGCTGGAATATTTAAAATATTTTTTTCCACTGATTTGCTCATTTAGATTACTGGCAACAAAATTTTTTGCTTTGCAAGCAAATATAAAAGGTGAAATGGTAAAAATATTTGAAAAGAAAAGATCAAAGGGGAAGCAAAACAATGGTTAAATACTCCTTTCAGTTTTTTGTTTTGCAAGGCTGCAGGAGTTACCAAATCTCCCTGGTGTTTCAATTCACTGGGCCTTTCCTCTGAAATGCCTCTGAAATTCCCCTGAAATATTGCGTTTACTACAAAGGTTTGCTAGTGCAAAGTACAAAATATTCTTTAGTTAAAGACAAGTCATTGGTACTGTGACTGTAAATGTATTTGTCTACAAGATATATGAACAGGCACTCAGCTGATTGAATGAGTCTTCCAGTCTTAATAAATTTATCAGCTTTCTTTTCACAGCTTATTTTCCATCAGGACCCTTGTGGAGGCGTGGTACCCCCGAGAGAATTGAATCTGACAATGGGACTCATTTCAAGAACAGCCTTATCAACACCTGGGCTAGAGAACATGGCATTGAATGGGTGTACCATATCCCTTAYCATGCACCAGCAGCTGGGAAGGTTGAGCGGTGTAATGGATTGCTTAAAACCACCTTGAAGGCACTGGGCAGGGGGAAGTTCAAAAACTGGGAGATGCATTTAGCAAAAGCCACCTGGTTAGTTAACACCCGAGGCTCCACCAACCGAGCAGGCCCTGCTCAATCTGAACCCCTTCAAACAACAGATGGGGATAAGGTTCCAGTGGTGCACATGAGAGGTATGCTTGGAAAAACTGTTTGGGTTAATTCTGCCTCGAGCAAAGACAAACCCATCCGTGGGGTTGTCTTCGCTCAGGGACCAGGTTGCACCTGGTGGGTGATGCAAAAGGATGGAGAGACCCGATGCATACCTCAAGGGGACCTTGTTTTAGGRTGAACTACCCATGGCACTGTACTTGTATCAGTATCTGCATGTATATATGTCTATAATTAGAGTGATGCATGCGTGTATATGGTTAAAAGGGTTAAGTTTGATGTAACATGTTAGTATGGGAAAAATTCAGGGTGGATAATGTTGGGGGTTTTAGGAGTTCTCCTGTTTTCTTTTTCTCTTAAAGAATTTTCCCCATAT
>RAHM01000126.1:2142471-2271880 GCA_003713295.1 Parotia lawesii
CTATCTTTCAAACCAGGACAACCCTTTTCACAGGGCTGCTGTCTAATCACCCTGATTCCAGTCTGTGGTGGTGTAAGACTGCATATGCGTCTTTGTTGAAGTGCATTGGAGTCTTGTTGCTTCCTTTCTCCAGGCTTTTGAGGTACCTGCGGATGTCAGCTCTCTTTAAATGTTCCAGACATTTGTGCCAACTTGGTCTTACTCCCTGGGGGGAGGGTGCTTTCCAGCCTGTTGTCCATAGCATTGCTGAAGGTCATAAATTTTTGGTTTGTTTTGATTTTATTGTTGGTTTTGGCACAGGGCATATAGTTGAAACAGAAACACTATAGAAAACAGTGAATTTTTAGAGCAGACTATTCAAGGATACTGACACAATTTCCAAACCTATGTACTCTTGTAAGGTTTTAAAGATGCTTCTCTACTTTTCTAATGATTCACAATATTCTATTCCTTGCCTATTGTTATAAGATCAGGCAATGAAAAACGCAAAACAACAGAATAGCATAAAAAATGTTGGGTTCAAGTCTGTTCTTTAGGAGAAAGAGGGGGGAAATTGCCAAAACTATTAGAAAGGTAAAAGATTTGGACAGAATGTGAAAGCATTATATCTGGTTTATTTATTAATAATTAGATATTTTATTTACTTTTTTTGGCTGAACAATACCACATTTTTTATTTGAGGAGACCTATATTTTGCCTAACAGTGTGGTTAATCTCACATGCAAAAAGAAATACGGGTTTGGGTGTTTTCTGAATGTGTCTGTAATTCTGCAATTTCATTTTCTCTGTGTTTCCAGTTTCTTTTATGTCTCTAAGTTGCTACAGTACAGAAAAGTTTGCAGATTATAGTTGCAAGTAATCAGAAGGAAAAAATTAATTTACATGCTTGTACCACTTCTGTTTTCTTTTGGGACAGTAATGGAAACTGCCACCATTCTGTTAGCATCTCAAATGAAATATCAGCATTTGAAATAGTCTGAAGCAGTTCTGGAMAATAGAATAATAAATTTCAGGAAATGCTCCACTATACAGTTGACAAATAGAAAACCGTACCAACAAGACTTAAAACATCACATTCAAGCTGTAGAGCCTTTGTCAAGCTGTGTGTTAACTCAGCATGAGGGGCATTGTGAAGACATACCAGAAAAGCTGTCACTAGAAGCTAAAAGAACTTTAGGCTTCAGTGCTTGCTTCCCACAAGGATATATGTAAAAGGTTGCTGTCAGCTCCTACTTCAAATTAAATAAGAAATAAGATTCAGGCTTGTCTCCCACTGTTCCGCTTAAACCACTAAATATCTGCAAGCATGAGTGCATCTTATAAGTGTAGTCAGAAGCCATGAGAATTTAAGGAGATTTTTCAAGAGCTGTTTTCATAAAAGCAGCCGAACAATGACTGACTGTCTGCCAATATCTGTATTTAAACTTATTTCATTAAGTATAAGCTGCGTCTTCAACAATTGCATTTATAACAACCTTCATGTAGCTTTAATGAAGTGTTTTGGAGACCTGGTCATACAGAATTTACAAATAATATTTGTCTCTTTCCCTTGGATTGCCACCATTTTTTTTTTCTAGATGGAAAAACATAACTTACCTGATTCTGTAGAAAACCAGTCAATGGGAGTATATTTTAATTTGGTTTTTTTAACCAATATTCACAGTATAGCTTGTATGTCTTTCTTCATATTGTTTCAAACATACCTAAGATATTTATGAATTAAATTCTCTGCAGAAATAATGTTATTAACAGAGCATGAGACTTGAATTTGTTAAACTGAAATATAATTACTTCATCTGATGTCCCCTTAAATACATGCATAAATTTTAGCATGATGGCAATTAAACTTACAAGATATTGCTGATACTCCATGAGAATTTTAGTATAAAAATTATTTCCTCTACTTTCCTATATTTCCTAGGTAACAGAAATGGGACCTAGCCTATAGCACTGGTAGTACCAATGCCATTCCTGTTTTCTGAATCTTAAAAATAAAAAAAATTGCAGGTTAA
Organism: Parotia lawesii; assembly: GCA_003713295.1. Taxonomy (NCBI): domain Eukaryota; kingdom Metazoa; phylum Chordata; class Aves; order Passeriformes; family Paradisaeidae; genus Parotia; species Parotia lawesii. The sequence goes on from RAHM01000126.1 coordinate 2,144,484, forward strand.
ATAGTATACAGTTTATGTTTTCTTTTCAAGAGCTTAATATTTAGTAATCCTCACTAAACCAAAATCACCTTTGAAGTTAATGCATGTTTTGCAATGAGAAAGACTATGGAATCCAATTTCAAAAGATCTGCCCAAAAGTTTCATATCAAAATACTGATGATATTGAATAATCCTTTTGCTACTGGTAAAGTATTCTATTTTGATGTACTCAGTTCATTCTTACGGAATTCTGTCCAAGCACCAGAATATGAAAAAATCCAATTGTTTGCAATAATTATTAGATTATATACTTATGAAACTGTGAATTTACCCTTAAAAAGGTTTTGCTGCAACAATGCTACCAATCCTTTGGAAGTTCCAGACACTACTTATACACACTTAATGGAGTTATTTCAGCTTTCTATTACTACATCAGGATAATGCCACCTTACTCTACACTTACTTACACGTTTTGAAGGTGTTGAGCTGGTCAAACAAAGTCACAATACTGACTAAAGTACATTGTGGTTTTTTTGTTGGTGGTTTTTTTTGTGTGTGTGGAGCTGAACTTCAGTGATCTGAAGAGGTGGGAAGGTTTTCTTTGAGAAACTCCTCAGTCACTGCAGGAACAATCAGAGACCTACATGCAGCACAAAGAATCAATTCAGCCTGAAGAGAGTTTGTTTGTTTTTTTTTTTTAATCCAGGTAATGCCCATGCAATGACTCTTTCCCTAGCTGATACAATCTAAATAAACATGACAAAACATGGCAAATGTTATTTCTGCAATATAACTTCAGGTATCACTTCTGAGAAAAAAATTTGAGTAAAAACTGTGGTTGATTTTCCAGCTGTGGACACTATTTGTCAAGGTTAATATTTAGTACTACGTGCTCATGCTGCTCTATTAAAAGTCTTTGCCGAATCATTGGAAATAAGGCATTATGGCAAATCAATAATTCACTCCATTCATATAGCTCTGCCTTTTTGGAATCATTATTTAAATTACAAAATGTTTATTGCCAACATAATGAAGATGTTCGTTTGTTTGTTTGCATGTGGGCATCTGCCCAACAAAGATTTCAGACGTGTAAGAGAGATAAAATTACATAATGATTATAATTTCATCAGATATCTTTTCCACCCTAAATCCTTTTAAATGAAATAAAAAAAGATCTGAAATGCACGGCAAAGAGAGACACATATCAGTGGGAACTTGGTACAATAGTGACATGTTCCAGGAGCTGAGCAGGTGTTAGTCTACAGAATAAAGCATGGAGGAAGATAATAGTTACTTTCAAAGTATTAATATCCTATGGAAATGTCACTATTTGCCTGTTACTGGCTGTTTCATATCAGTAAATTTAGTAGAAGGAGAGTAACTTGAGAAGATTCTAGACTAATATTCTTAAAGGAAATCTGTCCTAAACACATTTTTCTCACTATGCTATCTGACCTTTGAACATGGTAGGTACATTAAATTTATAGTTTATTAATAGCAAAAAAAATAAATATACCAGAAGAAAAGTAAATAGTAAAAAATCCACCTTAGAGTAATCTATGATGGGTAAGCTTAAAGGCTGGAAGGGTCAATTTGATATTGACAGCTATATAAGTATTCTCAGCTTACATAATAGAACAGACCTCTGAGATCCTAAATAATATTTATAATTCATAATGTTTCACAGCAAACAGGATCTAGCATGTCAAGAGGGTGGGCACAGCACTTTTTAACCACCTAAGCATACAGCTCYGTTTCCATTTACTTAAAGATCATGAATTTTACTAGTACAGAACATGGTTAAGGGGCACTAACAAACAAAAGCCAAAGCATGCAAGTTCTCCTGGTTACTATTGATACCTACATGGTCCAAAGCCCAAATGAAATCCTCTTAAACATTTTTGCAGTAAGCATCCAGAGTGCAGGCATATCTGCATACACATACAATTAAATATACTACTCACTTTCTTTTATCCAAGTACAATTTCTGATTATAGCTACCAAAAATGCAATCCCAGGAAGGTAAGGTCAGTGCAATGTTTCAATTGAAACCAGCCTGGTAGATGAGATCCCAGCAATGAAATGTGACTCATATATCACCCGGCCAATTTCAAAGTGTGAATATATTTGTTCTGATGGCGAAGAAAAACAAAATAAAACAGTATATAGCCCATCTTCATATTATTGTTGCCCTAGGGAGCTAAAATTATAGAGTGTGACACGTATAAACGGTTTTCCTTATGTATTCCTAAAAGTGTCATTGATGGAAAGACACCTGAAGACCTTTATTGCCAACATTATACCCAAATTTCTCTTCTCTGAGAAATAGAGCTCAGTTGGTATATTACTTTGTCAGTCACAGATGCCAATAATAATGAACAGTGAAATGTCAATTCAGTTGCAGCTCATGGTATCAGACACTGCATGTCCAATAGCAGCGAGACTGGTCTCACTGTCAGGGGAAACTCAGAAGAGAGGAAAGAACAACCTTGTCACTCTCAGATCCAGCCAGATCCCTGGCTCTGGAGAAAGGAGTACAGAGCAGTGATGCTATCATGGGTCAGGCACAGATCAGTGATTTCCAGGCAAGTTCACAGAGAGGAGACAGGTCCAAAATAAAGCCAGGAATCCAAGTTGATGTATCAGGATGAGGACCAACAAGGTATATGCCCAAGCATAGGCATGACAGACCAACAGTGCCTGAGCTTAAGCACAGCTCTTGGGAGAAAGAGGGGCTGACAAAGCTTCTTGCACCTCTGTCTGCAGCACTCTGATTACACCTTGCATGGCTGCACCGTGTCAGAGTAGGCCGTGAGCACAGGCAGCTCAGACTCTCAGAGGGTTTTGAAAACCTGGGCTCCCATAGCAGTGCAACAGGTGTTAATCTGAGAGCTCCCTGGAGTTGTGTGGTGGTGCACTCCCRCTCCCTTGCCTTTTTCAGGCCACACTATGATCTGAGAAATGCTTGTTAGGCCTTGGCCCTGATGAACAGCACCTGATGAACAATTTCTGATAAGCTCCTCTTAAGTCTATCAGAAACGCTRTCTGCTCCCAGGAACTTCTCCTACCTAATAAGCTCTTGCTTTTTGTATTTATATGAGCAGCCTTTGAAACTATATTTTTGCCTGAATGTCATACCATCGTTGTTCTCACACTTTCATAGAAAGTTGCCAATCCAAAATGTGGCAAGGATGAAACATTGCTATATCTAAAGCCCGCTCTCTCGCAGTCCTATAAGCAGGGGTCCGAAGCAAGACCATTTGAGCTCTCCTGGACCACAGCAGGCTGTGACCAGCAGCCTCCCTCTGAGTGGGATGCCTCTTAGAGCCAGCGCATTCTCGAGTTTGCCATACTCTGAGGAGTGCCAAACAACAATGAATCCTGGGCCAATACCCCCACTTCTCGAGGCTCAATCCTTGGCTTTGATGCAAAGGCATCTGAAGTGAGTATTTCACTATTTTTAGGGGAATTTTTCACAGGTACCTTGCACTGAGTCTTTGTGTGCATATGCTATACAAAATCTGGGAGAAATGCTGCTCTCCTAGATGCTTAAGTACATTAGGTATCTAAGTAAGATAGGCCTGTAAATAAGTTACTGTTGTGGTATAGTAAATCCTATATGAATCCTTTGCTAAAGTGCTAAGTTCAATTTAAGTTATAAGTTAAGTAAGGTTAAGTTTCAGTGTTATTAAGCCTTTAGGCCATATTCGTTTTTATCCTTGCCCTTTCTATCCTTTTGTCACATGCACACACACTCACAGAGATAGTTCTCAGTTTGTTTTACTTTGGTTTGATTGACTGGATTTTTGTTGCTTTTTCTAGATGTGCCTTAACCATATAGTACGTAGTAGAGTGAACCTTGCCAACAAACTTTGACATGCTGTTGCTTTTATGTTAAATCTGTTTTTACTGATACCTTTCCCAGTGATTCTTTAAGCTGTCTCAAACACCCATTTTTAACAGATTACAGTGTGACTACTTCTTGCAGTAGCATGCCAGTTTGTGCAAGCTCTCTTGGGTCTTATCTGATTTAGCATATTTCATATCCAAAATCCATAATCTTCATTTTAGTCCTTTTCCTAACACCATTTTCCTTGGAGCAGCCTGTATGGTTTCATTCTCCCAAACATATCTTGTAAGACTCAGAAATGAATGATTATAGGACTGCTACAATATTCACTAAAAAATGCCCGATGAATATTCATTGCACTTTGCTTACATATAAGAATTGGACAAAATAAAGTCTACAACTGGAAAGGCAGACTTTGGGCTTGAAAACTCTAAATTATCAGGAAGAGTGAAAGACACAGTTTTCTTCATTTTGATTGGTACTAATACATGAGAAAAAATATCCAACCATTAACTAGTAATTTGAAATATGCAAAAATATCCATACAAAGGTGTGTTTATTAATACCTGAAGAAAAAAACCAGAAACAATAAAATTTTCAATTTTACGTAGAAGACTTCCTGTGTAACTCCATATGACACAACCACAGTCAGTAAAATTTTAAAGAAAGTAATGCCAATAAATATCACATTCCGGTATCACATTGTCCAAAGAAGTAACAGAATTTGTCATTTTTCAGAGCTGGAACTTCTTTCTTTCTTTTTACGAGACTTCGTCCAAGCTAGTGAGGCATTTAGGTTTTCGTTTTTGTTCTGAAYCATGACCTTTCATGCACTACACAGCTACCAATCATTTCCTTGGATATACCCTTTATAGACAATATCCTGAATCTCTGTAGGGTCTATCAAAATAGAATGAAAGTGATACAGTCACGTGTCATGCAGGATTCACTCCATCTTCCCCTGAAAAGATAATGGCCCTCTGTGCACTTAGTATTTAAAGTAATGAACAAAAACACAGTGAAATACAAATTCTGAAATAAGACACCAGAATATGTACATCTACTGCCTTTACAAAGTGAAGGGCAGAATTTTAGCTTGGGCACATTTATAGATTATATTTTATTGAATTTTAATTTATATACTACATTATATTAGTAGGATGTTTAAGATGTAGGCAAACTAGACATGTCAAACTGGAAATCTGAAATCCACTATTTCTCACTTAAAGGTATCTCTAATAATTGCACATTGCCAAAAAACTGTTACAGGGATTACCTAAAGGGAGAGTCTCTGTCATGTTAGTGGAGGGAGCAGTTCTCAGAGAAAGTTTCAGTGACATCTTAGTAGTTTGGCTGTCTGTGTCTGTTTATTTGTGTTTGAATTTATCAACCACCATCTTTTTTATTCACAAAGTATCCAGCTGAAGTCAAGTCTGAAAGAAGGAGATTATTCTACAGAGTTGCACTGGCTGCTACTACATAGCTCTTCTAGGAGTGCAAGAAAAAAAATCATCGAAACAACTGTGCATATAGGCTGCATGACTGACTGAGAAGGATCTCTAGACTGGATGAAGGTGGTTCAGTTCCCTACATCCTTCAGATTTCAGAATATCTTCCTATTTATGTGTGTCCTACATCATGTGTAGTTAAGTGAAGAGGGGATAACAGGCACTATGGAGGTGGTGAATTCATCATTTAACATTTAGAAGAAAGAGAAATTGGCATGGGGAATCCTGAAGAAAATGGAGCCTACATTTACTGTTTTCTTAGGCTTTGATGATCTAATCCAATGATATTTTTGTTATCTCTAACTCCACTCCTTCAAAACATACTATGAATTCTACAGAACTGGTTGAACAAGACATTGATATGAGTTACCCAGATAACTCACAGGTATCTCCAGTGTTAAATGCTTTAGCAGGAATGGAGGAAGAAATTCCATCTTGATTAAGGCAAGGGCCATGAACTATGAAACAATTTCGATATGTGCTTCTGTCATGACGATATTCGCATGATATATTAGACCTTTTCTCGCTTTCAGTTTTGTCAAATAGTTTCTCACTTTTATAAGCCTGTCTTTAACTATCAATCCTACCAGCAGCTCACCTTTTTGAAAATCCATAGTAAAAGTATTTCCTTCTTTGTATCTAGCTCTTAATTTCTCCCTCCCTCTGCATTCTTAATCTAATGCCTGTCTAAAGTGTATTTGGCTTCTTGTTTAGAATGTAGAATTTGCTAAAGAAATTATACAAAATACCATATTTCTCCAATCAAACATTCCATGAGGAACATTTCTTTTTCCCATTCTTTTTTGTAAAAGTTTTAAATTAGGCACTTAATCACTCTTCATACCATCTGAGAGTAATTTGTTGGAGCAACTTTCTTTAAAATAATCTTTTTATCTATTTTAGCCAGCTAAGTTGTGTGTGGATGGATATAGCACAATCATTCCAGTTTTTAGATTTAGTAAGTTGTAGACTTACTGTTGTAACTAAGTTATCTGGTATCATTAATAGTTGGACAAATTGCAGAATCACAAAATCACAAAATATGCTGAGTTTGGGGGGACCCATGAGGATCATCAAGTCCAACTTCTGGCCCTGCACAGGACAGCCCCAAGAGCCACACCGTGTGCCTGAGAGCATTTTCCAAATATTTCTTGAACTCTGTCAGACTTGGTGCTGTGATCACTTCCCTGGGGAGCCTGTTCAGTGCCCATCCACCCTCTGGGGGAAGAACCTTTTTCTAATATCCAACCTAAACCTCCCCTGACATAACTTCAGGCCATTCCCTCAGGTCCTGTCACTTTTCACCACAGAGAAGAGATCAGTGTCTGCCCTTTCTCTTCCCCTCACGAGGAAGTTGTAACTGCAATGAAGTCTCTCCTCAGCCTCCTCTTCTCCAGGCTGAACAGGCCAAGTGACCTCAGCTGCTTCTCATACGGCTTCCCCCCAAAGCCCTTCTCCATCTTTGTTGCCCTCCTTTGGATGCTCTCTAATAGTTTAATACTTTTCTTATATTGTGGTGTCCAAAATTGCCCCCCAGCACTTGAGGTGAGGTTGCCCAGTGCAGAGCAGAGCAGGACAATCCCCTCACTGCCTGCTGGCAATGCTGTGCCTGGTGCCCCCAGGACACGGTGGGTCCTCCTAGCTGCCAGGACACTGCCTACTTATATTCGTTGGAGCTTCACTGATTTATACATCTTAGGATATGACCTAGTATTTGTAAACTTTGTATAACGTTCCTTCATGTGGTAAATTTCTGTTTTAAAATATAAGACAGGGAGCAGCGCTACTTTGCAGTTCAAATGTAATGTGATACATAACCAGGACTATACCCTTATCTATTTGCTTGCTCTGCATTATCCTGTAAATGAACTAATTCACAAAAAATACATCCTGTACAAGACATTATAAACCACAGTGAAAGTATGATGGCTGTTGTATGAATAATATTGTTTATTCTCAGTTCTGCAAAAGAAATTTTCTATATAAACAAATAGCATTAATTTTTAACACTACTTGGCTGTATATTTTAGATAGATGTATACATACACACATACATATATATTATGGATGTATGTATATATGCATTATGTACAATTATGTATATGTACCAAATAGAATTCAAATTTAATAAAGGCACTATAACTATTTCATTATTGACATTTGAGGCATAACAGACTGTGTTGTGGATCAGACAAATGATGCTTGTAAATGAACCAGCTAAATGAATCAACTATGTCTTATTTGATGGAGACGTGCCAACAAAATCAACAACCTAGCTAGCAGTTTCTACAGAAAGATCTAAAAATTGAGTTAGAGAACAAACACACACACTCATAAAGCTGATCCTCTGGAGAGAAAATTAACAGTGCCTAGCTTACGCACAGAGAGTTTGACTGTCAGTGCCCAGCTTGTATTTTCTATAGCTGAAAAATAAATTGCAGATTTAATTTCACAGTTGTGTCAATCCTGCATCTTTTATAAATATACAGGGTACTTGAAAAAGAAGGCTGTAGGGAAGACCTAGAATAGTTCACTCCAGGCTATTTTGCTACTGATTTGTCAGAGAAATCCACAGTACTACGTAAATTAAAATCAATCTATTCTAGGGGCATATATTTGCTCATAAAAATGTTACTGGTTGGATTAACTATTCCTGATATTATTTTAACTCAAAATGGTATTAGAGAAGGAAATTAATAAGTAAAAAGACTGACAAATCTTTAACCAAGGTCACTGCTTGCAAATTATACTGACCATATCTCAATGCTGTCCACATTTGTCATTAGGTACTATGACACACTTGAATATAAACTGATTCTGACAGCAGAAGAGAGTTCTAGCTAAAATCAACAAGGACAGTGTTGACTGGAATGATGAGCAGCTTCACACTCTCAGTCTTTCCTTTGTTAAACTGAAAATGTTCATCAAATCTTGGCATTCTCAGCTATGGACAGAAGACTCTAAACATTCTCTGAACTTTTACTTTTCAGTCCATTTCACATTTTTTGGTTGTTTAGGGTATTAAATTTATCTAATTCAGTGCTGAATATTAACTTAATATTAGCTTTCATACTAATACTTATGCTCTATATGTATGTACACATTCAAGGTGTATCGTGCAAAAGTAGCAGAACCTCCTTGCTGTAAAGGTGCAACTACCATTTAATTCAACAGGAACAGCATACCTCATTTAACTTTAATAATTTAAATATTTTTTGTAGTTGGGTGTTTTCTATAAGTTCTTACAGAAAAGGCCTGAGTTCATATTTGGTAGTCCTGTCATTCATAACACTGGAGTGAAACTCCTAAATTCTGGTTCTGTTTCTCTATTACTTTAGACAGACATATTTTGGCTTTGGTTTTCGTTTCCTTGTAACTTTTTTCCTCAGTTTTTACACCTGAACCTCATTAGGCTTGAGACTGTGACCTGTATATGGGATTTGATTATATAAGAGGCTCACAGTTCAGAAATTCTTCATGGAGATGAAATCTGCTCAGTGTCCAGTTCTCCGAGATATTGCCAAGGGCTGAATGTAGTGAACTGTGTTTTTAAGATAGACTATTTTAAAGAATCTCAGATGTTTTCTCAGACAGAGATTTTGAAATTTTAGGCAGACATACCTCATTAAATTATCTAGAATTTAGGTTTTTAATTCCTTTGGACTACTCTGAAACGTCAAGGATTATTTATTGGTGAATTTATAGATATTGAATTGCTGTGGTTACACAAGACAGCTGTGAGGCTGGAGATCCCCTTAATAAATTACTATAACACATGAAGAGAGGAAGATTTTATATTGCTCTAAATAAGTTAAAAGCTATGCAACAAATTAATTGAATCAGAGAATCATAGAACATTTGGGTTGGAAGGGGCCATCAAAGATTATCTAGTCCAATTCCTCTGCCATGAGCAGGGACATCTTCCTTTAGAACAGGTTGTCAAAGCCCCATCCAGCCAGACTTTGAACACTGCCGATGGTGGAGTATCCACAATTTCTTTGGGCAGCCTTCTTCAATGTCTCTCCACACTTGTCATAAAATATTTCTTCCGTGAATCCAACATATTTATCTTCTTACAGCTTAAAAAGCATGGTCCCTTGTCCACTACAGACCTTGGCAAAAGTATTTCTTTGTCTATCTCTGTCTTTCTCATAAGCCCCCTTTATATTTTAAAAGGCACAATAGGGTCTTCCTGAAGTCTTTTCTTCTCCAGGCTGAACAACCTCAATGCTCTCTCAGCCTTTCTTCAGAGGATAGGTGTTCCGGTGATCACTTTTGTGGCTCTTCTCTGGACCTGCTCTAATAGGTCCATTTATTTTTTTTTACTGAGAACACCAGAGCTGGATACCTTACTCCAGGCCAAGTCTTATGATAATGACGTAGAGTTGGAGAATCACCTCCTTCGTGGCCTACTGTCCACAATTCTTTTTTTTGAAACCCAGGATACAATTGGCTTTTTGGGCTGCAAATGCACAAAGATGGCTCATATCCATTTTTTCCTCCACCAGGATTCCCAAGTCTTTCTCCGTGGGAATGTTCTCAGCAATTCAGCACCCAATCTGTATTGATATTGGTGATTGCCCCAACCCAGGTAATAGGATGTAGCACCTGGCCTTGTAGAACTTCATGAACCCATTCCTCAAACCTGTCAAGGTCCTCTGGATGGYATCTCTTCCCTTTAACATATCTACCTCACTCAGCTTAGTGTCACCTGAAAACTTTCTGAGGATGCACTATATATGTAATTAATGAAAATATTAATTAGTATTGGTCTCAGTATGGATGCTTGAAGGAGACCACTCTTTACAGATTTCCACTTGAACATTGGGTTGTTGGTCATAACTCTTTGGATGCTGCCATTGAGCCAATTCTTTATCCATCTACCAGTTCACCTATCAAACCCATTTCTCCAATTTAGCACCAAGAATGTTGTGGTGTACCATATCAAAGACCTCATTGAAGTCCTGATAGAAATCATGAAATACTTAATCTTCAATACAGGATTAAAAACAATGAAAATAGCTAAAACAAAATTAGTTTCACAATAAGTGGTAACCTGGTGCTGAATTGGAGCAGAAGAAATATAGTCACTGGAAAGCTGAAGTATGATGTAGTCCTCAAATTTGACAGTATATACATGCATTATGGTTATGCAGTTTGCTAAATATATAACAAGTAGTGGTCAAAGTGCGTCATCAGTTAAGACTTGAAGCTCACACATCAGTCCCTTACTGACTGTATGTATCATCTAGGGAATCAAGTGTATCCAGCAGTAACAGAAGCAAGCACATCACAATGGATAGACTTACTCCTAGAGGTTCCTTGAGATCTATTTTGAGGCCTTATCATCAGCCTTCATAGAACCACAGCATAATTAAGGTTGGAAGAGAGCTCCAAGATCATTGAGTCCAACAATTAACCCTAGCACTGCCAAATCCATGACTAAACCCTGTCCTAGGCACTACTTCTCCACATTTTTTTTAACATTTCCAGGGTCAGTGGTTCCACCATTTCCCTGTGTCATGTGAAAAGAGGAGATTTACTCAAGCCCTTAGTGTTTGATTAACCTGTCAGTGCCCCAGGAAAGCTAAGACCCTTGTGCCTAATCAGTCTGTCAGAGTCCCATTATGGGGACCCTTCACTGAGCAGTTCACTAGATTGGAAGGTGGTTTGACTGACATGTTTAGGTTCACACACCAAAAAGAGAAACTCCCTCGTGGGTTTCACACCTTTACCCACTGCCAGCAACTACCAGTGCCCTTGAAGGACTCACAGTAACTGTTTACAGAATAACACTCTTTATTAATAAATTGTGATAACTTAAGGTTCAAGAATTTCCAGTGATATTATCTGACTGCAAAAACAAATTCAAAGCAATATATTAATTCAAAGCAATATGCTAACAAGCCTTAATCCCTCATAAAAGCTAGATCAAGGTAATCATTCACCACATATAGAGTATGTTTCTTGCCCAATAAGCATCTCTACAAGGGATGAGTTCAACCCATTGTCTGATCCCAGAGGTTCCAATGGAGTCTTTCCTAACCTCTCCCCATTTTCAACTTATTTTTATACTATTTCTTTGTGCTTGGGTGGAGCTTAAATGACTTTAGTCATACATCTTAGTGGGTGGTGGTTGTATGCTGGAACCAGGTATCTCAGGATAGTACCTGAGATAACCTTGGGATGAGGACATGTATTAGTTCAAGGACAGTGATTTCACCATGGTTGCTGATTCAAGATCAAGATGTTTTCCTTTATTTCCCTTGGTTTTCAGCTGCTTTGTGGCTTGTCAACTGGAAGGCACCACCAAGTTCCCTCCTCTGAAAGGGTTTTGACAGAGCCTGGCCTCAGTGTCTCCTTTCCACCCTCTGTTTGGCCCCTCTTAGGTTGTATTGTGTGTGGGAGGTGAGATATACTGACCATGTTCCGTTCAGGGAGTAGCAACTGGTTTTATCCCTATGACTTGTGTACCATAATCTTTTTACCCTCAGTCATTTTCCCACTCCCTGGGCAGTCTATTCCAATGCTTGACCATCCTTTTAGTAAAGATATTGTTCCTAATGTCAAATCTAAAACTCCCCTGGCAACACTTGAGGCCATTTGTGCTTGTCCTATCACTTGTTACCTGGGAGAAGAGACTGACCCCTACCTCACTACACCCTCTTTTTGGGGAGTTGTAGGAAGCGATAAGGTCACCCCTGAGCCTCCTTTTCTCCAGGTTAAACAACCCCAGCTGCCTCAGCCACTCCTCATCAGACTTGTATCTCAGACCCTTTAACCCATTTGTTGCCCTTCTCAGAGATCAGCATCTATGCCACAGTATATATAGATATCAGTTTTATACTAATTATAACAGTTGAGTTACTCATAGTAACTCATAGCCTTGAGAAGACAGTTTTATTAACAAGCACATCTTTGGTAAAAATATAAATTTTACTTACCATAATTGAGCGAACATGGGAGTATCACAAAATATATATTCACTTAATTAATCTTATAAAGTGTTTTTATACAGTTTATAATCATCAGTATTCATTACACGTCGGTCTCATTATATTCTGTTTCATGTTGGCAGACATTACTGAAACACTGGGTGACATTTTAATAAGTGTGACCACATAAATCTGAATATGATTCACACTTGGAAGACATAGACATTCAAAAGCTTTATCTTAAGTCTCAATATAAACTCCTAAACAAATATGATCAAAATCTCATGTTCCTATTTGAATTACTCTTGAATTAGGGAATAATGTTTATGGGTATCTCCATAGTCTAATCTTCCACTAGCATGCTAAACTCCATTTTTAGCCTTGGCATGTTCTAATCAGAAATAGGAATGTTGCAGACTTTGTGTACTTATCTTAATCAAAGTGCTAGTCTCACTGCAGCTTTCATTGAGGACTCTTGCTGCTTCTGTTGTATTTGTGCAAAGTATAAATAAATATTCCAAAAATTCGAGTCTGATCCAACTTATTCTGGTGTAAATGAGGAGTAATTGCACAGGAATTAATGCCGTTTCATTAACGACAAAGCTATGTATCTCCTAGTCTGAAAGTTGTATACCTGAATTACTGGGAAGAAAAGAAATTTAAAAACGTGGTCTTCTTCCCTGTCATAGAAACGATTCTTCACAAAGTACATCAATACATGACTAGTCTGAATTTCTAAAGTTTAGTGAGTATCTATCATAGTTCACGCCTCATTCTAATCTAAAAGCGTAGTGCTTATTTTAGGAATGAGCACACAATTTTAAACAACTCTTAAAGGAACTTCTGAAATTACAAACAATGCACCTTTAATGGAGTCTACATTTTAAGAACTTAGATGCAACTAACTTCACAGGTATAGGTTCACTACTTCTGATTCATGCCAGAGTATAACAAAATGCCATTAATGTTTGGCAAATGTCTTTCATTGAGTGATATAATTTCCTGTCTTTCCTGGCACAAATCTCTGTAGCAATGATACTATTTGAATATCCTCCTAAATTTAGTTCCTTCCAATACATATTGATGTAATTATTTTGTCTTTTTGAACACCCTAATAGTATATGGGAATATAAATAAGTGGGTAAAATAGACTGATTTTCCTCATCCTCTCACAACCTAAAGACGGATTCTGAAGTAATATCCTGGATGCAGGTTTCTCATAACTAAGTAAATTGAACTGATTTTCTTTCCTTCTGTATAAATGAAGACTTACATTGTGTTTCTCATCAGAATATGAAAGGAAGTGAGTAAAAGAGGAGAATGCTCATATGCAAAAACCCCCACATATGTGCAGGAGAAGAAAAAAGATAGTCCATGTTTAAAGATGATACCTGGCACTATTCCACTATCTACTATTCTGGACCTTCTTTTCCATCAGTGCTAATTTTTCTGAGTGGAAAATTAATGCTGTTTCTGGTAGCTCAGCTAAGTCATTCAAAGTTAGTTCAGGTGTCGCTGCATGAGTGAATGGTACGTATCTTGTAGGCACAACCTGCAGAAGAGGTCGCCACCTGGGCTACATTCTCTTCTCTGCCACCTGCTCTGCATGTACATTCAGGCAACATGCTGGCCTTCAGGGCCTGACAAGATGTTACATGCAATTACTTGATTTTACTGGCTCAGATATTTTACATTTTTTGCTAAGAGCTCTGTACTCCTACGGGTTTATTTTCTTGGCAACTAGTATCTTCCCTTTCCCACTGCTCCTCACTCCCAGAGGGTTGTTTGGTCAACTTGTACTGTTTTTAAAAAAAGCTGACAATTACTGTTCTTTTAGGACCTTTTGAATACTCAGTTTTTGATTCTCATGTCACTTCAGTGAGCAGTGCTTGCACAGCATCAAGACCTTTTCTGCTTCTCGTCTCACTCTGCCAGTGAGGCAGCTGTGGGTGGGCAAGGAGCTGGAAGAAGAAAGAGCTGGGACATCTGTGCCCAACCGACCAAAGAGGTATCCCATATCATGTGATGTCATGCTCAGCACTTAGAGCTGAAAGAAGATGCAGGAAGGTGGGGGGACCATTATGTTTGGAGTGACATCATTTGGCTTCACAAGTCACTGTTCCGCGTGATGGAGCCCTGCTTTCCTGGGGATGGCTGAACACCTGCCTGGCCATGTGAAGTGGCAAATGAATTCCTATTTTCTATTTGCCTGTACAAGGCTTCTGCTTTACCTTAAATTTACCTACAGAATTGTGTTTATCTCAACTCATGACTTTTCTCACTTTTGCCCTTTTGATTCTCTCTGCTGCTGGTGGGGGAGTGAGTGAGTGGCTGCATGTGGCTTATTTACCAGCTGAGGTTAAACTACAACAGTTGTGGAAAGAACAAGAGTTCCAAATTATATATGACTGTTTTCTGTTCTTTTGTTCCTTACAGTCTCATGTAAGGAACAAAACATCTGTCAAATGGCTCATTTTTGCTTGATTACCTCTTTGTTCTTTGTTGTCATAAAGTAAATGAAATTTCAGTAACAGAAAGGCACCAGTATCAGGGAGTTAATATCTTTTGCACACCTTCTTGAAGAGGAAATATACAAGGCAAGAGAGAAGTGAGGAGGGGAAATACAAGTGATAAAGAAAAGAAAAAATATAGTGAGGAAAAATCTTTGCAAAGGGCAAGTACAACAGGGAATGATGAGGTAGTTGTCCAAAATGGAAATGTCCTGGAAAACATAGGATGAGGAAACAGAGTTTCTGCATCTGAAATAATGAAAAAAACCCAATCCACAAAAACGTACTGAGTTTTCCTTTAGACAGTTTCAAGAACTCTGAAATTATAAAAAAGAAAGAAGAAAAAAATAGAAGGCAAAATTTTGTAGGGGAAATATGTAAGTGATCTATAATTCTTTAGCTTTTGATGACTATGGGATTACTGTAGACATGATGCACTTTAATATGGTATTTGTAAGCCTGTGTACAAAAAGTCCACTTCAAATCTATGTAAGTTATTACATCTAGAGGCTTCAACAGTTCCTCCAGCTGTACTGCTGAATATTTAGAGCACAGGAAAAATGTGAGAGGGATGAGATATAACTTTGGGAAAATAGGTTTTAGACCTACTTTATAAAATTTATTCGCATATTTCATCACCAAAAGACAGACAACTTTTTTTTTTTTTTGCAGCAAACTCATAGGAAGTTCCATAACAAAGCAGGGCCTGTTCAAGAATGGGAAAAAGAAGTTAAAGAGAAAAAGATCAAATTGGCGGGAACCAAAAGGCTACTCAGAGCCCCACCCATCCTGGTCTTGAACACCTTCAGGGGTGGGGCATCCACAATATCTCTGTGCAACTTGTTCCAGTGCCTCACCACAGTTACAGTAAAGAATTTCTTCCTATTATTTAAGCTAAACCTAGACCACTTCAGCTTAAAGACATTTGTCCTTGTCCTATCTACTACAGGCCTTTATGAAAAGTCCCTCTCCAGCTCCCTTTTAGGCCAGTTTTAGGTACTGGAAGGTGCTCTAAGGTCTTCCTGGAGCCTTCTCCAGGTTGAACAACCCTAGATCTCTCAATCTCTCTTCATAGAAGTACTCCAGCCCTGTGATCAAAACAGTGGCTTTCCACTGGACTTATTCCAACAGGCAAATGTCCTTTTTGTTTTGGGAACCCCAAACCCAGACTGAGTACTCCAGCTGGAGTCTCACAAGTGCAGAGTCAAGAGACAGAATCACCTCCCTTGACCTGCTGTTCACACTTCTTTTGATATAGCCGAGGATGCAGTTGGTTTTCAGACTGAAACYACACATTGTCAAGTTGCATTGAGGTTTTCATCCACAAACTCCCCCAAGTTGCTCTCCCCAGGGTTAGTTTCCAGCTATTCTCTGCCCAGCCTGTACTTGTGCTTGGGATTGCCTCAACCCAGGTGCAGCAAGTTTTACTTGGCCTTGTTGACATTCATGAGATTTGCAGAGGCCCACCTCTCAAGCCTTTCAGGGTCAGCATCTTATCCTTGGTGACAAAGAATAAAGAACTGGAGTCTAGCACACAAGGAAAGTCACTCCTTTTCCTCTTACTCCTGGATGAGAGCAGTTTCCTCCACACAGTGAGGATTACAATCCACAGGGCTATAGCAAGAACCTACAGTATCTATACAGAGACAAGAATCTGACATGAGTCAGAGAAGATGCAAAAGGTAAAGACAACAGGATATAGAACGTTTGTGAAAATGATATTATTGTTATTATTATTATTATTATTATTATTATTATGATTATTATTATTATTACTGTTGTTATTATTATTATCTGGAAAAACATCCTTGTGGTACAGTTAAGAATTTGATAGAGCTCCCCAGTTCAACTCCAGACAAAAAAGTTTCAGATAACAGCCTGTGTGTAAGGAATTTTAAATTGTGCCCAAGGGTCAGGTTTTGACAGATACAGATATTCCTATACCATGTGACATAAATGAAGTGAACTTTTGATGTCCCTTTCACATATTGTTGACCATTCACTTATAGTCAAACAGAAAATAAAAATTCAGTAAAATAAAAATTAAAGTAGAAAAATCAGAGATAAAAGAAAGTGCTGTGAGCAGAAAGACACAAAACACATGGAGTCTAAAATCAGGCTTTCAGCTGTGTTTGCTCTGCAACTTCACAGATTCCTTAGCAGTCTTATCCCCAGTTCTGCAGATTCATGACTTCTACATATGTGGAAATTCTAAGTTCACTTCCTTCTAATACACTTTTGCATTATTTATGTAACCCATCTTTAATCTAATATTAGCATCTATTATTGATAGACCCAATTACATATCTAGGAGTCAATATACATCTAGTAATGTCATTTATTTTGTTGTAAATCAATGGCCTACATACTTCTATTATTTATAGATGCATTTTCTATTTTTTACTAGGAATCCCTTTAAAGAATTTTCAGATTCAGTGAAAAGTCCACTTACTGAAACTTCAAGGAGAATACAGAAAGAGTAAAAAGCATCCTTAGAGATAATAATACCAGTCAGAAATCAACAGCCCCGTGGACAGTGAAAAAACAAGTATTTTACATAATCTATTAATGTAAATGTATAGTAGATAGAACATACAAATGACAAATCTATCTTACTCTACTATAAAATTTGGGAACATTTTTATGTTACATTAGAAAAGGAAATAAAAACTGCTGATCGGTAATTGTACATATTTCCAAAACTAATATCCATCTGGGGTTGCACTGCAGTTGCCTGCTTTGAACTTGATCCTGCTTATTTTCACACATACAGGAGAGAAAGTACCAGAAAACCAGTCAGATGGATCTAGGTTTAATAACTAAATATTTTGGATTCTTTTGCATTAAACTGTACTCAGTTGTCTGAAGAAAAATTTTATATTTTCATATGAGGCTTTAAAATATTATTTCAAAGTAATTTTCTGGAGGAAAATGAACACACTTATCTTTTCTATGCTTATGTTTTTGGAATGTTGCTCTTTGGCCTTAGAACTGTTTATCCTACCTGTCAGAGGAGATGTGAACTCTGTTTTGTTAATTGAAATTTGGTTTTTGAATAATTATTGATGTTGACTAATTTTAGAACAGTCTTCCAAACACCTGTTATATCCCAAATAGTTGACTTGCTTCCGTTCCAGACTGACATTCCTTACATTAAAAGGAAAAAATAGTGACAAAAATTAGATATACAATCCATTTATTTATGCACATATATGCATTAATATTCCCAAAATTCAAATTTCCCAGACAGTACATGAATAAAAGAAATTAGAGAATTTTCTTGATAATCCTGGTTTCTAATTTTTTTTTTTTTTATGTCAAAACTCTTGCAAGCAGCTTATCTGGGGCATTTTATATCTTGTTAATTTTGTGATGCTAAACAGCATGGATGCTAGCGGCCCAGTGCTTGAATGCCTTCTCTAACCCTATTTTATTTACAGATATCCAGTTTAATTTAAAAAAAAAAAAAAGAAAATTCAATTCTTCAGCAATTGTATTCACTTCAAAATAATCACTCTGCCTATCTGAAGTCTTGCTTCAGCCTCATCTTGAAAGTTAGTAATTCTTAAAATGCCTATTCTTGAGCAAAAGAGCTATAATGTCCTCCAGCCTTGTCCATATTTAACAATATATTCTTGGGCCAGGACTCCTACTACGTAACAGAAACACAAGCTGGATCTGTGAGCAATATGTACCAAGGCAATTAATTAATAGGAGGTTAATCATAAATTTAGCATTTGTGCCTAACAAAGTCTAAATCTGTGTAAGAGAAATCCAAGACACACTTTAAATACCATTTGGAAAGGTCAACTTGGTATTTGTGTGATTGCACAAATACATCTTAAATGCCATGGAAATGGCAATAATATGGTATATGTGTTACAGGAAAAGGGTTGAATGATCAGTCATTTGCCCAAATTTAATAGAGAAAGATGCAGAACTGTTTTATACCATCTGTATTACCCATGAAAATAATTGCTGATAAATATAAAAACTTTAGCTTTTTTTGAGCAGGTAGTGGTATGTGATATAGCAGCCACACTAATACTAAAGTTATTATAAGCCATCTGAAATTTGCTGTGGTGATATCATAGTGATAATTTGATATTCTCATTTACTCTTTGGAAAAGTCTAATATGCATAGATTAAGAAAGTGCTAAAACAGTCTCACTCCAGCTCCTTCATGTGCTTTCCATTGAATTAGTCACTCACATTTACTGAGGTAATTTGTGATTTTTCTAATTTCTTTGCCAGATCCTTATTACTGGTTACTTGGCAAAACAAAGATTATCATGTTACTACAGACAGTCTGTGTCTCTTTAAGGTGAAAAGCACAGTATTTCATTCTACTCCAACAAAGTGGAAAAAAACCACATGGGAATTTAATAGACAATACATGCTTCAAAACCTTTTCAGTTCACTGACTTTGGTAGTCAATATTATTAATCAAATTCTGTGTGACCAGAAGAGTTTGAAACAAAACCTAAGGCCTCAGAAGGGCCTTAGAAGAGATAACATCTCTAATTCATATGTGAAACTGATCATGTGTGTAAGACTAAGAATGTGCGATAGATTCTGGTAATGCAGATCCCCTCACTGTGCATTGATATCTGAAAAAAAGCAAACTCGGCACAGAGACACAACAGTAATTACTTTACTTTAGGTATTGCTGTTTAGTTTGAATTAAGAATTTTAATATCTACAGTCAAAGATAAAATATAGCAAATAAATTTGAAAACTAAAAATTATTTAGGAAGTCAAGAAAAAGATCAAGATGGTGCCATAGGCAATAACAAAACAATGAAGATGCATCTCTGATAGTTAATTTTGTGAAAACATTCCCTCTTGAAACATATATAATTCTAAAATCTTTTTAAAATTATTTTGGTGCCACAGTCATCTAGGGATGGTTAGAACTATCATCCAAATGTTACAGAGAAAAAATTGAAGTAATAGGCTGTATCAGCAACACTAGAACTATTCAAGATTTTGAATCCCTCACAAGAATTACAATTCACTAAATAAAAAACTCCCAAAACCTACAATAGCAATCAAGCATATTACTTAATGTTTTGATCCTTCCAGCAACTTGATTCTTTTCAGAGGAAATTTATCCTCTCTTCTTTTAATCTTGAAAAGCAAAGATTTTGTTTCCCTTTCTTGTTTTTCAGAATGATGGGTTGTCAATCTGCTGTGATGATTGAGAGACTACTGTACATGCCTATCATAGATACACTATGTGGTATCTGAATCAACAATTGAAATCTGACAGATATGAATCAAAAAGATAAAATTTTATTTAGCATGAACAGTACAATCAGCCTTGAGTCAGGGGCAGTTAATCTTCAACTACCGCTATTCTGATTTTCACAGTAGTCACAGGTGTCAGATCTGAAAGCTCTTCTGCTGCCTCATCAAACTTAATCTCCTTCCAAGTAATCCTCTGAGAAGAAAATAAATATTATAATGGAATTAAAAATAGGTCTTTAGTTCATAGCATCTTGAGTCAAAAAAAGTAAAACTTTTTAGTGACAGGATCTTGGTCAGTGTACGTGCTTTGGCCTTCCTAACAAACTCCCAAAAAATTAAAATAAAATTTTTTAGAATATGAATTAGAAATGTTAAATTTTAAGATAGACAAAATTCAAAGGGTCATTCTGGAAATTAAAATTATTTTAAAACACGTTTTCTCCTGCCTGCTAAATTCTTCTTGGTGAGTCATCCCTTCTGCTCAATTCAATGACCTTCATTTAGTGTATGCTGCTGCACATCTGTGCTGTGGCTGCCTCCTCTCTGTTCCTCTGCAGCCTCTGACATGCTCTCCTCCTTAAGAAGCTCAAGAGATGCCCAAGAGATCAGGTTCTCTTTCCTGTTTCCAGAAGGGTCCGACTTACCTATTGCTTCACTTGTTCATAGAAGCTCAGAACAAACCTAAATACTGTCAGTCAAATGCTGTAAAAAGCTCTAAGAAGACTTCAAGAATAGATTTGCACTATTAATATTGAACAGCTAGGGGCTACTTAAATGAATTGCTTAGCATAATGATTTAATAGGTCATTGAAAGAGGAAATTAACTTAAAAAAAATATTACTATCAAAATAAAGGCACAAGATACTCTCAGACAGTCCTTGTGATCTATTTAGTGACGTATTAGATAAAAATTAAGTACTCTGCTATGACAACAAATTTAGAGATGTGATTTTTTTTTTTTGCATTTAATTTGACACCTGTAATAATATGTGATATCACCCTAATAGAATCTGTGGCAGCAAGAATGTAATTATAAAGTTTCTTCAATGCTGATTAAAATGAAATGATTCAAAAGATATGGAATAAGATGAAAACCATAGAAAACTCATAGTAAAAATTTATTTAATATTTAACAAAGAAATAAGACCATCAGGAAAAGACCTTTTCAATCTAATCAATCTAAATCCAATTATCAATAAGTGACACACATTAATGTGCAACAGCACTAACTCTTCTGATAGTTGATTTTTTTTTTTTTTAATAAATGTTATTTTGAGGAAACAAAGTACCACACTGGTAATTTTTATCTTAAATTGCAATCATGAAAGAATTTCATGCCACTCTTAAAATTAGAAGTGACAGAAAACTAGAACAGTGACAGTAGGAGAAATTATAAATAGATTTTAAAAAGGCAGATAACCTGTGTTGGAAATTAGTAAACAAAATAGAAAGAAGAATTAGAAGGATTTATTTGTCATATTGGAAAATTGAAGGAGTTCCTTTTGGCCTGTCACAGACACAAATCTAATGCGTTATACAGCAAACCAGGATTTCTCTAAATGATGCCTTACCTTGGAAAAGGAAAACATGGGGTTTTTAGTTTATTTATTTATGTTTTAACACTCTTAAATGATCATGATGACTCTCATGGATCCCAAGAATTCTTTATGTAAAATGTTGTATAAATTGTTCAAACTCTGAATTATGACAACTTAGGTTTGTTTAATCAGAAAAGAACATTTTTAAAGGCCTGAAATATTTCCTTATTCAGAATAATATACAATATTTTCTTAATTTAAAAAGTGATGTACAATCAGAAAAGAAAAATTAGTGACTTTACTTTTGAAGTGCTGTAAATACTGGAAACCAAGCTAAAATGCTATGTAAATAGATGGTTGTGTAATGCTGAGCAGCTGGTTTTAAAAAGTATTATCCTTGATAAATGGATCAACATAACACATTGACTGTTGTAAAAGTACACAATCTTCTTGTGCTCTTAACATTGCCAGAAATCTGGACAGATATACTATTAACCAAAATATTTGGAATTGAAGAACAAAGGATGATGCATGAAAAACACTGTCCAGGATGTGTAAAGAATCCCTTTAGCAGGCCTTCCAAAGTCACGTCTGAAATCCTTCATACAGTAAGGTTTAATAATTATTAAAGATGAGGGGTTTACCTATTAGTAATAGTTTTTTTAAACTATTCTTTTGAGGTGTTTCTGTATTTATCTGGAATTGATTTTTTTCTCTGAGTCTTTGCTTCTGCAAAGTGTGATTTGGGCTTGTTAAAAAAGAACCTTTCTATCACATAGCAATGACTGACGTCTTCTAAACTCTTTGGGGAACTGGGAATTTTCAAATTCATGGCAGTTGGTATTCTCAAAATGACTATTTCCTGCCTCATTTTGCAGTCTTCCTGAGATACCGGCCTCTGTCTCTAGGGCACTTGTAGGTATCATATGTCAGAATAGGTGTAATTTCTACTATAATCCAAAAACTTTTCTCTAGTATCATTCTTTTTCTTAACTAACTTGTTGTTCTAACCAAGAAAAAATAATTGTGTTTTCATAAAATCATGTGCAATATTATCTTTAAAATGATAAAATAAAGGGGAATCATTTCACTTCATGCATGATAAAACAAATTTCATATTAGAAGATGGTATTGCAAAATACAATACTAGGTAGGCAATTTATTTCATGTAAAAAATTAATGAGCTTTTGGAATACTAAAAAAATTAATTCTTGTTAAGAGAAGTTTTAAGAAGATTAAATTCCCTTGGCTTTTATTGAGAAACACCCAAGGTAGGATGCATCTATAGGCATTCGTGTACAGTGCCAGTACCAGATATCTGAAAAAAAGGGATCAAAAGCATCAAAGTTTCAATTGTCTCACAAGATCTCTATCGAGAAAGAGATATAGTAGTATGACATTTCCAAAGAGGAAATTAAAATGATTGAGTTCCTTTTTCCTTTTCCTATAGGAAAAAGACCATCAAACAAGCCAAAATCAGAACAACTGTAATTTCTATCTGGGAAAGAATTCCTTACTACCCACAGATATGGTGGTAATCAGCTTAACTCAAAACAAAACAAATCAGTGGAGAAGAGTGCACTGTTCTTCAACTTGATAATTGCTCTAGCTGTTAATTTACATTCTGCCAAAGAAAGACTGAAAAGTAAACAAACAAAAAGAAAAATTGGATCCAAGTAACTGATCAAGACCCTAGCCACTTGATGCCCAGCTTGATTCACATTCCCTGTGAATGGAATGCATTTTAAACACACACACAAAGGAAAAAATACAAAATCAATTTTTTTAAAGACACCAAGGTAGCAAATACTGCAATAGTTTATCCTGAAGAACTGGACTATCCTATCACATAGATCTTTCCAGAAACTCATGAAACTTAATCTGAAACAACAACTTGTTCTCACTAGCCCATGGAAACCTGTCTTTTAAACAGTGTTTAAGCTCAACTGGAATTTGATGTGTATGAATCACTCTAAATGAAACATCTCTGTGAGCATCTGCAAAGATAACTGACTAAGCTTCATATAAACCTGGTTGTAACAAACTCACAGGCTGAGGCATAGTCTTGAAGTTACTTATTCAGTAACTTATTAAATAAGTTAAAATCTCTAGAAATCATTTTTCTCTAGCTGTAGTTTTCACATATTAAGAAATATATAAGGGACATGGAGCTATAATTTCCAAGGTCTCATTTATATTAGATTTCATGTGGGACATGATAAATATTGATCTTCTCTCTGAAGTATGAAAAGAACTGACTAGAAAAGGGTCAATAGAATAGACTAATAGGCAGACACAGAATTAAAGGACTCTGTCATCTATCATATTAGGGTTTTCAAGTATATGTAGAGGTTATTGTTCTATAACGTTGTCTGGCAATTACTCTCACAGACAGTTTCAAAAATATACAAAAAAAAGCAAAGTTATACCATGGACTAGTAAGCACAGTTACTTTGCAGATGACTACAGGATTATACCATGGTTACTCTGTCAGTCATTTATATTTTATTAGACAATGAGCTAAAGTCTTCTGAGGAGAGGCATTTWTATTTTCAAAGTACATTTTTCCCTCCTAAAAAAAATTAGGGAGAAATGTGACAAAAGTAAAAATATACTACACAGAAAAATATGTTGCAAAGGATATTGGAAAAACAGATCAGTATCTATTTGATCAAATAAACAGCAAGGTTTGCATCCTATCTTTGACAACTAATAATTTTTAATCAATAAAAAGGTATTTTCAACTAGATTCAACTTGAATCTGTATATTGTTTCACATAAATATTGTCCTTAACTCATCTTTATTAAATGGAGCATGCCTCAAAAATGCCGAGAAATAAGTCTCCATTTTAGATTGTTAACTATGCCTAAATTCTCACAGGGCTCTCTCCTCAAGAACATATACTGGTTTTCTTGAAGGATCCATCTCCTGTTAGTGAAACATCTTGTTATCTTTCAGAAGACTATAAAATCCCCCTTATGTTATTTAGGTTACATATATGATCATAAATAAGTGAAGAATTATGGAAGTCAGGTTTTTTGGACCATTTCTAGGTAAAAAATCCTAGCAGTGAAACTTACACCTTAAGCTATAAAAATTCATTATGATTTTAGATTACAGTGCATGTACAATTAAAATGTCATTCTTTTGTTTGGTTTTCAGGGATATTTAGAGAGAATTTTGTTTTTATTGGTTCAGGTACTACATCAGATGGAAATATCTCTTCTGCTGGCAGGTGTGCAAGGGCGACTGCTGTGGTGTAACCACAGTCAGAATCCAAGTCCCACACAGCCAGGATCCATTAGATGTTCACTGAGGAAGACAAATGCCATCACCCCGAACATTCCCCGCTTCCTTCTTCTTCTCTCTTCTTTATATACTGAGCATGATGACATATGCTCAGAAAGGGATATGAGTATGGAATATCTCTTGGATCAGATGGGGTCASCTGTCCTAGTTGCGTCACCTCCAAAATGCTTGCATAGCCCCAACCTGCTCACTGCTCGCTGGCGGGGTGGTGTGAGGAGCAGAAAAAGCCTTGACTGTGCAAGCACTGCTCAGCAGCAGCTGTAACATTCCTGTGATTTCAATGCTGCTTTCAGCACAAATCCAAGATGCAGCCCCATACAAGCTACTGTGATGAAAATGGCCTCTACCCTAGCCAAAACCATCACAGAGCCCAACATAACCAATGCTGGCCCAAAAGAAGGCAGATATGTACTTAGAAATAGTGGACAGATATGTCTGGAAGGAAAGGAATACTTCAAAATTTCAGCTAGACAATCCTTTAGTTTTCCAGTAGGATTGACCATGCTTGCATAATTCTTCACAGACACTTGTCTAACTTGTTTTTAAGAGGGTCAAATAATGAAAACTAGCAGTTTTGTTCTTTCTATTGATAATAAGTTAATTCGTGCTCTTCCTTTTCTTTCTGTTAGCAGTGTACACAAAACCAGGTTAGTTTCTTCCTATTTGTAGCTACCTTTTCTTTGACTATGCCCTAATCAGAGTTCCAGCAGAATAAACCATGTTTCACTCTTTCCTTGTAAATTATGTTTTCCAAAGTTCTGTTATTCTCACTGCTTTTCCTGGATTCTGTCCTAGGGTAGGGACTCAAGAGCATTATGTTTTGACTTCAATTAGTATGTCAATGTTGTGAAAATGGCATACTTGTATATGCATTAGAATGCACACACTCTGTTACCATTGCAGCAGCATATTATTAGTCACTGTCATACCAGAGAACCCGTATGGCCCCACTTGTTTTTAATGAAAAACTTTCCTGCCAGTTTCAGTGTTTTATGAACAGCTTCCTCAAGCCTGCTAGAGCTACATCTCCTTCATCATGACTGAACTTCCATAAACTAACTGTCCGAATCCCAAACTTCCTCAGGCAGGAGAAAGACCATTACCTGCTCAATGTACATCAGCATAACATGATCGAAATATCAAGTTTCCTCCTCTAGCAGACTTATGTTCGCAGTGGTAGATGACACTGGGCTGAAACACATGCCATTCTGTCCAAGACAGACCTCCTCTTACACTCAGCACATCCAAGGAGTAAAAAAAGAAAGAATGAGTCCAGAGGAGGCCATGAAGATGTTTACAGGGCTGGAACAGCTCACCTATGAAGACAGGCTAAGAGAGTTCAGCCTGGAGAAGTGAAGGCTCCAGGGAGCAGCCTTCCGGTACTCTAAGGGGGCCTACAAGAAATCTGGAGAGGGACTTTTCACAAGGGCATGTAGTAATGGGACAAGGGGGAATGACTTTAAGACGAAAAAGAGAAGCTGTGGATCCCCATCCCTGGAAGTGTTCCTGACCAGGTTGGAAGGAGCTTTGAGCAGCACAGTCTAGTGGAAGATGTCCCTGTGCATGACAGGGGGGTTGAAACTGAATGATTTTAAAGGTCCTTTCCAACCCAAACCATCCTGTGATTCTACGAAAAAATGTTCAACAAAACAGGTAACTTTCAAAATGTCCTTCAATAAGTATGTGTCTGATTTTAATTCATCTTGACGTAATTTTCTTTTTACCAGTATTGAGCAAGATTACTTTTATGATATTTGCAGACAGGGAACATATGTTACTCTTCAGTACAAAAATGAAGAAAATGCAGAAGTTTTGTTTAATTTCCCACCACATAGCCATGTCCCTTTAATCATTCTATTTCACGTATCTTTTAATTCCTTCTATGCAGAAAACAAAGTAAATGAAAACAAACTACAATGTAAAGAAGTTGGAATTTTTTAATTCCTTATTTCATTACAGTTTCAGCCTGTGGGAAACTAAACAGAAAACTCTCCCCTCTGCTGCATTCCAGATTATTTTTTTTATAGATTTAGTGTCCTCAGGGATTAAGAGAAGTAAAGGAAATACATAGCATTGACTATAAAGCTTTGGACCAACAAACAACAACCTCTTAGGAAATCCATTACAATAAGGTTAAAGCCAGAAGATGTGGTAGAAAAATGAAATATTATGTTATCTAGATTAAATGCACACATAAAATTTAACATCAGGAACAATCAATCACTAGTGAAAAGGTAGTTTAGATAGTTTAGATTATTCCATTTTCATCTGAATTAGATCATCATCATTACGAGGGTTTACTTTTTTATTTGATATTTAACTGTCTCTTGTCATATTTCTTTTACTTAATGCATAAGATCATGAAAATATCAGGATAATTTGCAGTAGTGAAATTTATTGAACCAAAAGTAAAACAAGAAGTCTCTGAGCCCATAAAAACTAGGTTTTATTGCAGTATAACCTAGAATAATTTTAAATATTTTTTTTTAATTGACAATTTAACAGGTTCAGAAAATGGCTTAATAAGAACATGTAAGAGAGAGCCAATGGTGGTTATTAAATATGGAAATAATAAAAGGTCAGGAAATTTCTTGATCTGAAAACAACTAGGAGAATATGGGTTGTCAATGGATGAAATGTGCCATGTGTTCCCATTCATTTTCCTAAGTGTCCCTTGACTGAAAACTCAAAATGGTTAGACAAAGACCAATACRAAAATTTTAGTAACAATTGCCTTTCTTTCTTTTCCTTTTTTTTCCTCCTTCTCTTTATGGTGAATTTTGGCATCTAACATTTGTTTTAGTCAAGTTAGCAACTTCTTTATTTGCAATGAACTGCTAAGTTCTTACCAGACTCTTAAACTTTGCCTAAACCAAAACCTCTTGCAACATGTCTGTAGAATCCTCTGCCTCACTCTGCAGGATATCAAATTTTCATTCAGTTGGTATATTAGATTGCTTCTCCTCCTACAGGGATTTTCTGCTGGCCTAAGCTTCTTAAGAATATCAGAGACGGAGAGTAAACAGAGCAAACTTACACACTGTATCACACTAGGAAGTTAAAACTCAGTATTTAGAGTAATGCTCTTATTTCAGAGGTGTCTGGGATGGTATTTTGAACCTATGACTAGTGTGAGACTACTTGTTCTCTGTCCTGATCTTTAGACCAACCTACAATGTAGCATTATCTTGTACTTCTTCATTAGATAAGCTTGAAGTGGCTCAGAGAGCTGTATAAGATTGGAGGTAATCTTGGTGGAGGTGCATCATCGTTCAGAAACAAAGCAGTGTACAGGATTGATTAAATGTACCAAACCAACCTACTGGTGGCATTACTATATCTGAGGAATTCAAATATGGAATTCAAATGCATTTCAGCAACAAAGAACATATCACTGGTGTAGCTTTATGTCCTGTGTTATATAGAAAGTCATAGAGATGATGATAATCTAAAGTAGATGCAGTAAAAAAGCTCTTCATAAATTTTTTAAATACTAGAAAATATCATTGAAGAAGCAGGTAGAAGATGACAGTAAGCCAAAATATTGTAGAATCATGGAAATACAAATCCCTCTGGAGTTTATTCATCTTCATCTTTTCAAACTATGTTCAAGAGACCTCAGCTCCTTTCACAGACGCATCTCTAAAARTCTTCGTTGAAAAGTATTTTGAAATTTCTATGTAAATAAAATATTCCAGTGTGTGTCTGTCTTTGGAATGAAAACATTTTGCATGACACCTAAATAATTTTTGCTGAAAATTAAAATGGTTAAGTATTTTTGTCACCCTCCTTTGGCTTTCCAATTTGTTTTACACCTTTCTTAAACTACTTTGCCCCAAAGTGGTTATCAGACACTCCTTACGGCTTTTTCAGTATCAAAAGGAGTAGAATAATTGCCTCRTCTTATTTATGACATTCTTTTTAATATATTTCAGAATTTTATTTAATATTTTTTATTAGCATCACATTGCTTATACCTCTTCAATTTGTAGCCCATTTTTTTAATCACAGTATGACTGCTTAGTCATTCAAGCCCCWTTTTGTGTTTATACTATGGATCTTTTCTCCAGTAAGTGTAGGACATAAACTTGCCTTTATAGAATTTATTTGTATTGATATCAGACACTTTCCCACAGTCATTCTAAGTTCTTATGCTGTTTTCCTTCACAAGGAGATGCTGTACCAAGACTGTAGAAATGTCCTGTGTATTCCATCATTCAAGTAAATAACAAAAMTATTGAAGAGTACTCAGGAAAAGTAACAATGGAATCTTGCTTAAAATATCCTCCCAGTTTGACATCAAGTTGTTTGTAAATAAGTTTTAGTACATTTTAAATTTATTTCTAATGCTATCTGTCCATGGTTTCTTAGTTTGGTCTGGGGAACATTTTTCTCAAAAGTTATGTCAGAACATATCATGTCTAATTTTAATACATAGTCGATCAAATTGTTTTGCGTAATTCTTTCAGATCTTCAAGGTGAATTTAAACTAGTCATACTGAATTAGAATACTTACACTAAGTACACAGTCTAGCTTATTACTTTCATGTTTGGACCTGTGTTTGTAYCATGTCGCTCTTTTATGCATGACCATGTTAGCCAACAGTCACAATTGCATCAGTCCTCTCTGTAACATGATTCATTAATTCATCTTTCTCACTAATCAATGGATCTATGTTTTCTCCATATTCTTCTTCGTAATGGTTTATAGGAGCTTTAATTATAACTATATGTTCCTGACTTGACTTAAATAGTCACATAGCTCAGCTCTTATATAGTGACATGGTTAAACTCTGGCTGGATCCTATTCAATATGTTCTGTCTTGTGCAATCAAGACTGAAACTGAGCCAGCACCTTAAGTTTGTTTTTTCTTTTGAGCAATTGCTTGAGCTTTCTTGGCTGCTGATCCACTTCTTTTCTCTTTCGTCCAAACGTGTTAATTCATCAATTCAAATTGCTTGGGGTCTGCTGTGTTATTACTGTACAAGTTGTTTGAAAGTGCAACTTATAAAAGGTATATAAATTATAAATATAATCATGTAGTCATGTTCATCAAAACAAAACCCAGGAATTTCCAATATATCCTTACAAAAGCCTACATTCTAGTCTATAATACCACTACAAAATGAGTAAGATTATTTGAGGGTTTGATTTATAATAATGGCTAATACTGGTAACATTCTGGTAAATTTACAAAATTGTAMAAAAACACTGCTGTGGCAAGGACGTGAGAAGAAAAACACACCAAGAACATCCATTCCTTTGCCTTATCATGATTTCTAGACATCATCTGTGGTTAAGCCAGTGAACTGAGCCTGACCCAACACTTCATAACTCAAGGACTTTTAAAACATGGTCTACAATTGAGCTGATAACAAGATCCTTCCAGTTAGAGATTGACCCTGCTTTAGCTCTGTCTTCAGTAAAGATGGCATAATGCTAAACAGGAAGAAGGATCTGGTCTGGGACTTGCAGTACRTTCTGGAATAGCAGTGTTTGCCAAATCCTATGTTTGGACTACTTGACTAGCTTCCATTTCAACACACTTGTTTTTTACCCAATCTTTTCCTGAATAATTGTCACCTTGAGCACTTTTATTAATTTTCAGTTAGACCTCACGCACTTTATTGTTACTTCCAATGCATATTAACTTGTTAGCATTGTCTATTTCCAATGGGTTGTAAGTGTTGGTATTAATTTAATATTAAGCTGATAATGCATTATTCATTGTATCCTGTCAACAACTATAACTTGCATACGTATATTCTTTTTTACTATCTAGGGAATGTGTACAAGTGCAAAATAAGTTCAGCAGCATTGTCTCTTTAAAAGAAAAATATTAACTAAACATACAATTGTTTACAGTTGGCATATCTGAATGGCTTTTCAATGGGCGTTGGACAAAATCTTTTAGATAGCTGTTTTATCTGCTTTGCTTGTTTGTTTGTTTGTTATTGTTATGCCAATTTATCTGTTGCACTCTAGTAATGAACATGAAAGCTATCTAAGTTTAAATGGTACATTTCTATTATTCTGCAGTTACTATAAAAATGCATACACCTTGATGTGCATAACCTTTTGTGGAACTATTACATATTTTTTCCTTTTTTCAAGAGACTCTTCATGAGGCAAGGATATGAGAAGAAAAACAACCATCTCTTGCTTTACCTCATGAGGATTTCTAAACATCATTTATGGTTAAGCCAGTGGGCTGAGTCTGATCCCAAGCTTCAAAACCAAGGACATTAAAACCATAGGCTTTCTTTGATCACCTATTTTTGAGTCAATAGCAAAACTTTGAGCTTTCAAGAAGGAAAAATAAATCTGAACCAGCTCAAAAGTCACAGCTGCATCGGTTTCTACTAGTTTTGTCAAATGACATCTGAAGGACTCTTAACAAGACCATAGTCCAGTCTCATCAAAATTTGGTCTCAGATTTTATATTCCTCTCACTGGATAAAGAGCAGACAATCCAATCAATTATTATATTTTTTTCACTAGCCTCCTCCATTTACATATTGTGTCTCCATCAACCCCATTTTTTGATAGTGAACACAGTAGCATGCAATATTGTGCCACCATAGGAAGGATAAAGAGGGACAGGTGATAGCTCAAGTACTGCTAGGAAAAAAATGAATGCTAATAAGAACAATATGAATTAATGAATTCCTCAAAGTTCATGCTGAAACCGTTCTGTAGACTAGGAGAACCATCTTCATCTCTTCCACAAGCCCAGCCAATCCAGCCCCAGAGAGCTATAGAGAGATATATATTGCTTCATCAATCCTGGATGAACATACTCTGCAACAGTACTGAGGGCTTAATGTGGATGGGAGTTATTATCTTCTCAAACATCATGGGTCCATTCTAYTAACATCCAGTTATCAACAACTCACTCACATTCCCAGAGCTCAGAACAATCATTAATCAAGATACATTGAACCCTTGGAAGATCCACAGCCTAAAACGGGTCTATCTTCTGGTTATTAGGAGAGAGCCATGCATAACTAGGATCACTCCTGAGAAGAAAAGGATACAATTTTCTGTTAAATATTCAGCTGTCCAGCTGAAATGAAAAACACCTGCCTTTGGATATTTTGACTGTAGACAGCTACTGCCCATAAGCAAGCTTTTAGTTTCTTATAAGCATGCAAAGTATTAAGCTAGATTTAACATTACATATCTATATAATTAAAGCTAGTATTCCGTCCACAATGTGATCTAAATTTGCACTAGGACAAAACATTAAAACCAACTCAGCAGCAGTTATGGTTGTTTTCRTCTGTTCAATGTTTTGCAAGTAGTCCTTATATAGCAAGCTCTCAATCGTATTTAATGTTATTTACCATGCACAATGATTTGAAAAACTCCATCTGGGCTGGTATGCAGCAGAGCATTTCTTCAACAATATGGAAGCCAAGAGATTTGTGAAATCTGCTGCCAGATCACTTTATGGACCAGAATTTAGTTGAATTCCTTGTTTCAGTTTTATTTTCACTGACTTCACTGTCTGGGGATCAGATAAAAAGCTCTCTATGGTTTTGAAATAGAGACTGGGGTTGATATTATCATCCTCTGTCATGACAGAAGTTTTCAATACAAATAATAAAAAATCTAGAAGATAGATTATTTTCAAGATCTATTCGCAATTGAAAACCACATTACTGCAAGGAATTTCTTTGCTTCTCCAAGCACAAGACACATTTCATTAATTTTGTCTTACTTAAATTCATAGAAACAGATATAAAAATAACCAATAATAATAAAATCCATCACCAAGAAAAAAAGACCTATGCTTGTGAGACTGAAAAGTTAAACACGATGCAGATGTTAGCTGTAACACTGCAAGACCAGAAAGTCTTAAGTCCTACAACATTGAATGTTATCTACAGTTAAGGTATGTAAAGAGTTATGTTCTTGTCCAGTTATACAAATTTATATGGTAGTTATGAGAGGGTAGATTTGTCTTGGAATATCTAGTGCGCTGTAACTAATATATATACTGYTTAGATTTATTCCAACAAATTAGAACTTTACCTTCAGCAATGGTCAACACAATCATCAGTCCAGGCATAGGTCTAATAATATTTTTTAGAGGGTAGGAAGAAAACCAGGTTAATCCTGTCTTGTTCTTCCACTCCAAAGTTATACATTTTGCATCCAGTATACGGTTATTTCATCTAGATGTTTTCCCAGCTTGCATGTGAAAACTGAACTGTGGAAGACTTTTGAAAGTTAAGATACATCTGCTGCTTCTCCTGTATTCACAAGGCAATTAATCTGTCATAAAAGAAACCATTGTTAGTGGTTTGTTGAGCTCTCCTGTGAAAAGAGTTTTGCTTCACACAAGGAAATTGAAGTTAAAATAAAATTTTTGGTTTGGATGTTTACATTGGAGGTCAGCTGGAGCACTTGATACATCAGTTGTTAAATGAAAAATGTACCAAAAATAATTGAAGAAAAAACATAAGTCTGGCATCCTACATTACGTCCTAATCACGATATTAAAGATTTCTATTCTTTGGCCCAATGAATTATTAATCATTTTCTCCCAAATGGAATTGCATAAGAAGGAGAAAACTACAAGTCYTGATCCCCTTTTATTCTACCATCTCAGTTGGCTTTTACCCTCAAAGTCTACAGATTTTTGGTTTGGGCAGTCTTCCAAGAATTGTGAAATTCAGTGCAAAAATGTGCATGTGGTGAGATAAGGATTGAGAAGGTTGTCTGTCAGAAACAGAACCTGCAAAAGTTGACTTTAAAAATACAATGATTACTCTTTATGTCTTTTATGCCTTAAGGTAATAGTTTAACTACCACTCTCTGCTTTTAACTGCATCAATAGAAGAAAGTGGTGCCTCCTGGCACTTAGCTTGGTACGTGGGAACTAGTTACAGGATGTGAATTAAGATATTTGTATTCATCATCTATTTTTAAAGTCTACTGATCTCTACAGTTGTCAATTACTGTTTATTGTGAATCTCATTCTGAAGAATGCATCTCTTCACACAAATTGTTTGGAAAGTGGGCACTTAATGTACCACAGAAGATGCTGAAATCAAAGTCATTAGACAATGTACATTATGTTGCTTAAACCCTCCACTGGAACTATACTTAGGCCTTTTAGAGTTGCAAGTCTCCTTGGATGAATTAGTTATATGTGCAATAAATATGTGTCAAAGAAAGTTCCTAGAATATGAATATGGTGCTTCATTAAGATACACTCGTTTATATACATTTAGAATTAGAAGTTTGACTTTTCCTCTAAAAATTTAGTTTCTCTTTAAAGAAATAATGCATGTTTTAAAATCAATACCAAATGAGAATTCATTTAAGTGTACTGTTGACATTCATTGCAGATGGATTAAAGATTATCTGGTTTTGCACTCTGCCTGCACACCTAAATAATCACCCAAGTGTCTTCTGGCCTTTCTTGTTTCTAATGACTCCCTGACATTGCAAGTCTTTTTGCGGAAAATTTGTCTCGTTTGTCATGTGTTTAGCAGTTCTTATTATGTTTTTGTAATTCCTAAGGAAAAGCTTAGACTACTAAAATTATTTGCTTGTCAACAAAATGCTCTTCAAACTACCAGCAGTTTTTCATGTTTCATAATGAACTGCTCAACTCTGTATAGCACCACACACAAGTAGGCATTAAAAATTACAGCTGTGAYGCAGTGCTTTTTCTGTCACGTATAAAATATTTGGTGGAACACAGTATAGGGTAACTAATTCTCAAATACCACATTCTTTCATGCTTCCTATTCACTCCATCTACTACCAGTCTATACCTTACTCTTCCACCTTAGGTATTTTTAATACATGATATTTTTTGCTTTTTATTCATATTTTAAAATCAATGTACTAATTTTTTTAGCAGAATTTAAAATCTTTGAGATTTTAAAGTTTTGTGCCTAGCTAAATGGAAAACACTGTGCAGAACTGAATACAAAATAAGTGCATGTTTCATCTGTTGAAATGTGAAGGTCTCTAATCTGATTGTTTATACTCGAGGTGGTTATCAAAGCTGCTTCTGTGCTCTGTAGCTRGAAAAAAAGCACTTCTGTAAGATACATTGCACTTTAAAGGACACTTCTCCCATACATCTGATAAAACGCATTCTGGAAATGCCTGACTTTCTCCACCAATTGCTGAGAGGGCCTAGTACAATTTACGTAGAGTAGATGTCTGATGACAGATTTGCACAAGTGGTCAGATGAATCCTCTCCTATGAATCTGATTTTGCCGTAACTGACTCAGAGGTAGAAAAATATATGCTTTGTAGATTGAATGTGTTTTCTATAGTRCTCCTGTCTATTTATACTATTGTAAATAAATACTGTATTAAAAATAGTCAGAGTACAACTGTGTAAACTGAAATATGCCTTCCTGAAATTCTGGTGTGATACAGAACGCAGCAGGAAAAGTATGTCCTTCTAGGGAGGAGGTTTTTTTAATGTACCTGTTTGTGATAGGGCTATTGGGTAGAAGCAACCAGTTGATGAGTTATCATCCTCTGCTTCAATGCATGTCAATATATTGTAAATAGATCACAGTGTAGCAAAATAAATTAGTAGGCATGTTGGAAATGTGTGCCTGGCTAGCACAGAAACTCACGTGTATTGCTTTGTCATTAGACACTCTGTTCCTGTGGTGTTAGATGGAAAAGGAGGAGGATTTTTTTTTTCAAATGTTAAAATAAGATATATTACTATGATGTACAGTCAACTGTAAATTATCTTTGAATGAGCTAGAAAAGCCAGAGAGGACAGTCAACTTGGGTCCAAGTATCACTCAACACAAAGCAGCTAGAAGTGTGGGACTTTAAATACTTCTTTAAGGTAGTACAGACTCACAAAAGAAAATCTTTATGAGATCTTGCTTTCTTCAAACAAATTAATTTCTTCATCTGCAGAACATATTCAGAGACAAGTTATGCAGATTCCCCAGTGATTTAGTTCACGTCCAGCAGTTCCAGAGCATTGTCATATAGAAAACACTGTCTCCATACCCATAATTGGATACCAGGTAAATTTTTCAATGACATGAAATCCTAAGCACTTTCTCTGGCACGGCATGCCTCCTCATCCATGCTGCTAAAGACTTTCTTACCAAAGAAGAAGAGTTTTGTCTATTTTGGTGGCTGGAAGAAGAGCGTGATTTGTATCAAGCTCCTGAACTGCACTAGTACTTGCCTGGAGAGAGCTCATTGAAACAGACTGCATATCTAAATGCATGCATGTTTACCTACTTCTGTAGAAACAGCTCCACATACAGGATCGAGACATACGGGCCCTCGGCAACCAAGTGCTTCTGGGGGTTGCAACAGGTCAGTACTGAATTAATACTAATAAGCAGTATAAAAAACCATTACGTGACTATTGCAGGGAGTCTTAAAAAGAATGCCAGACCTGAAAGGTACAATTTACTGCTAAACTCCTGTAATGAAAGTGAATTACAACTAGTACACGAGGGGAGAAGGCATAAAAGACTTTCAGAAAATAAGCTACAAAACAGTTCAGAGAACATAATGGAACAGCCTACACTTAAACGGAGCAAGATGCATACTTATAGGCCATGTCTGAAAATTTAGAAGGGAATTTAAAAAAATGTATAAAAGGGAGAGGATAATCTCAAGAAAGTAAAGGACAAATAATTTGTAGAACTCCAAGAAGTGCTATTGAAATTCTGACAATATTTCACTGGTTAGAGACCCAGTCAATTTCTAACCACACATACTTAAAATATTCCTTAAGATAAAGAAAGTGAGTAACAACATTCTGATTCATCAGATGCTTATATTTTTAAATTAGCCAGTGTAATTGCTGTAGTAAGCACAATGAGCCTGGCGCGTCCTTGCACTGACAGCACTCCTACCTTATCAGTGCAGTTCCATCGGGTTTAAGCCAAATGGAGCTCTAGACTATGTGGTACTACAGACCATAAAATATAATGCATCATTAAAATATTAATGCACATGTTGGAAACATACCACTCAATTCCTCGCAGCTCTTATTCCTTCAGAAAATACTGAAGGAGAAATGTCACACATCATAGTAAAATATTACTGAACAGGAAGTAGAGGCCCTGGGCTGCAGTACCATTATGTACTTATTTATAAATATCTGCTTATAATAAACCTATTAGTTTTAGAAATTTAAAATGTAGTCTGATATCAGTGGTAAAAACAGTAAAATGTGACAGATCACACAAAGAATTATGATTTCCAGTCTTAAAAGCAAGAAAGAAGAACTCTTAATTAATCTTCAGCAGACAAGTTATTCTTTTTTGGCCAATTGTAAATCAAGGGGGTGGGATGGCATGGAACTGTGGAATTGGCAAAACAAAAACTATTCATGCACCATTGACAGACCAGCTGTGGGGTGAGGAAAATTTCTCCTCTGCAGATTTATATCCTAAAGGCAAAATCCTGAAACAGAAAAGGGGCAAATGCTTCAGATTATTACAACAAAATTAAACTAAACTAATGCACCAGAGACATCATCTGCCTAATTACCTTAAATCTGATTTGAGTGATTTATTTCATTTAACTGCCTAAATGATATGCATATACTTTTGATCTACCTGGTCTGGGTTCATTTTATAGTCAATAGAGAGAAACAGATATACTCAGTCAGAATTGAATGGGCCTAGTTCAGATGTTAACTGTAGACAAAGATGAAACATAATAGAAAGCAGAATCACAGTCGCTGAATGGTTGAGGTTGAAAGGGACCTCAGAAGATCATCTAGTGCACCCCCTCTGATGGTTGCTTAGGACCATCTCCAGGCAGATTTTGAATATCTCCAGGGAAGAAGACTGCAGCCTCTCTGGGTAGCYTGTTCCAGTGTTCGGTCATCCTCACAGTAAAGAAGTTTTCATTGTGTTCAGATGGATATTTCAATGTTCCASTTCRTGCCTTTTTCCCCTTGTCCTGTCACTGGGCACCACTGAAAAAGARCCTGGCCCAGCTCCCTCAGACTCTCCTCAGGAAAGAGATGCTCCTGTCCCATCATCATCATCTTCGTAGCTCTCCACTGGGGCCTCTCCTGTAGTTCCTTGTCTGTCTTGAGYTGAGGAGCCCAAGAGTGACACAGCACTCCAGATGTGGCCTCACCAGGGTAGAGCAGAGGGGCAGGATCACCTCCCTCTATCTTCTGTCAATGCTTTTCCTCAGGATACTGCTTGGCCTTTTTGGCCACAAGGCAYACTGCTGCTTCATGGTTAGCTTCCTGTCCACCAAGCCCCCAGATCCTTCTCCTTTCGTCTGCAGAACGCAAAGGTTGTCTACACAAGCTACTCAGATACAGGAGGGCAYATTTAGTCAGATTACTACATTCTTTGAGGGAGCCCATCTAAAACAAAATCACTGAAAGGATATTATTCATTCTACAAGAAGGCAAGAAACAAAAGCTGATGGCATTTTTCTACTATATGTTTGTTAAGCACCTAGAACAATGACATTTTCTCACTTAAGCCTCATTTGAATGTTAGTTTATTGAGAATAAAATTAAAGTGTTAGTTTATTGAGAATAAAATTAAACAGTCGTATAATATGCATATGATGTAGATACTGAAATTCCCTAAGAAAATGTTTTACTTTGCTTAGAACATGTATTTACTTTTGTTCATGTGTTTACTTTGATGTAGACAACTGTACATAATTTCCTAGATGAAATTTTCCATTTTATCTAGGACAAAAATTGCTCAAACTTCACTACAAAAATACTTTTTTTCCCTCTATTTCTTTTGAAAGATTTTATCTAGGAGGCTTAATCATCTGTCACTACAAGGGAGATGTGCTAGTACTGAAATATTGCTAAATTTAATTCCCACTGCAGCACTTTACTGAAACTTATTGGTCTTACATAGGCGCTAGTTTGAAATCTGAAATTGGATTCTGGAATAAATAATCAAAATACGGTTTTCTTATTATTGTCTGAGTTGTGCTCAGAATCTAAGATAAAGATATCTTTATTAGATTTGGAAGAATAGAGAGTCTTTTGATTAATGCTCAGATGAAAAGAGCATTTGAAAATATGGGAGTGACAAGGTCACTTGTGCTATAGATATTGAATAACCCATCTGGGTAATGGGAGGAAATGTTGTTTCTGTGGGCTATCTACAAAGTATTCCCAGTGCCAAACTACATTAGATGCTATAATGGATAGTAAGGGAGGGTAAAATTTGTCAAGAAAATGAGGCAGTCTGGACAGAAACCAAAAGTCAAGATACAAGCACTATAATTAAACAACTGATTTATTTTACAAATTCTATTTTTAAGAACCTTTAACAAGGTTTTCAGCAGGAGATGAGACATGCTTGAAACAAGATATTTTCAAACAAGGACATAACCTAAACAGCTATAGTTTTTATATGGAGTGGGAAAACTATAAGAAAAAACTAAGTTATTCTATTTCTGCTGTGTTACTCTGTTCTCTGACCTCAAGCACTCCTCTCCTCCCCCCCAGTATCTACAAAACATTGTCTTTTGAAAAACCAAAAATGCATATCTTGGTTCCCTCCTGTAAAAATCTTACTTAGATAGAATGACTTACTTTTAAAGGTTTGGGAGGTCTTCTGAGTAAGATCAGAACCTGTATGATAGTAGTGTTTTTCCAGCAAAGAGCTGAGATTTTGAGCATTTAATCAACTCAGATAATTTTTTTTTTCTCTCTGTAGATGGTATTTTAAAAAATATTTTGGTCAAACGTTAGTTTCATGGCTGCACTTTTAGAAATTTGCTGTAAAATAACTTTTTCTGGGGTTCTCAACTGTTATGACCTCATAAGAGCATTCCACAATTGAGGAAGATTTACACAGCACAGTTTGATTTTCAGCTTCTTTTTTCTTCTTCTTCTTTTTTTACTGGATCACATCCATAAACATTCAAGTAAAATGAAAAAAAAAAAGAAAAATAAAAAAGTGAAAGGCAAATGAAAAAGAGTCTTCAGAACTCACACAAAGTTTAATACAATTTCATCAAATTGCCCACAGCTGACTTCCGCAGTTTTTGTGGCATTTACTAGTGAAGTCCTTGAGATACTGTCAGTTGARGCATAATTGATTGGATAACCCTTCTCCCACTTCCCCAGTAATCCATCCACCGCAGGCCACCCAAACACAAATTATGTGGCACAGCACATGGGTTCCCAGACCAGAAACACTAGATGTCTTCTCTTCTGTATTGCACATTAATGTTTCAGGAGAATCTTTGCTTCAGCTACTCTATCCAGACAATATATCAATCCAAATTCATACCTGACATAAATCTTGAATTCAGTTTTCACCAGATTTTATTTTGTCTCACAAAATTCCCTTATCCTTTACTACACTCCAAATCATCTTTAGCTACAATAGAAAAAAATTAAATAACTGATATTCAAAGGGAAAGGAAGTAACAGGGTATTTGGGTAGTATTTAATGAAATACTTCAGTGAAAATTCTTGAGTTTATTTTTCTAAATTGATTTACAGCAAATCTGCTGGCCACCAGAAAGCAATTTTGCTCAATTTTTCACCAGAAAAAAGTGGATTTGAAATGCATGTCACCATAAATCACAGATTTTAAAATGACACTAAACTGTTATCAGACTAAAACATTTGTGTAATTCTGGAATTCTGTTGGAAAAAATATGCTGAGTGATACTTAAGCTTACCTTTGAACCTTCTTAGAAGGTTATTGTTAGTATGCTTTTAGGTTGTAAAATAAAACATATGAGGCTACGAAGTGCAAAAAGACTCTTAAGTGCTTATTTATAGGTGTGATTTTCCTAGAGTTGTGTGTAATCCATACAAAATAATTATTCTTTAACTTTTAGTATTATAATTATTTTTATATTTAAAAAACCCACAATAATCTGTTCAGTGATTTCAATTACTCTCAAAATATAATTCGTGTAATGTTTGGGGTTTTTTTCTTGATTAGTAATTACATTTGAGTTATATCAAAAGGTTAATCCTACTATTTGGGTGTTGATTTCATTCTCCATTATTTGAAGATACAAAAAAAGCAAAGTTTGTACTTGGTATGAAACTTCATTTACCTCTGTATGCATTTTAACAGCTGCGTGAAGCTCTATGACTCACTGAAGGACTTTGACCTTACCCAGCATCCAAGGAGCCTAGACCAAGAGCAAGACAGAGAAATAGAATAAAAACTTCACATTATTTGCCAGGGGATAAAAGACACATGTGGAAATAATTAGAAGACAATCAAAAGCATTTTACTTTCAACTTAGAATATTACTGTATGTAAAATAGAGGTTAATTTTTAACTTAAACAAATACCACTAGTCTGATATAATACACATACTCTGTCGAAGTCTTTTCAACTACATATCAGTTTACTCATAGATTATTTTCATTACAAATAAAGTAGGTTTATCTTGTATCTCTTGGATATATATTGTCAGTAACTTTTGTGAAAGGGTAAATGTGCAACTAAATAAGAAATTATTCTCCTAAGTATAAAAATAACACATTTAGAAATTACATTGAAAAAAATGATTCTTTTGCATTACGTTAGATTTCTAACAAGTACTTTCTTATCTCAGAATATTTATATAAGAGGTACTAAAGCTGGTAAGTATATAAGACTGCAGAAGCAATTTATATAATATTTTAAAGACCTTTTGTTAAAATAACTAGATCCAAAAGGGACATTGTTATATTTGAATTGCAAATGTCTTAAAGGTTCCCTGCTGGTTCCAAGGATTATATAAAGAGCTAGACAGTCAAGTTTCTTAAGAGGTGAAAAAGATGACTTAGGCACTTAAACACGGACTCGGACTCTGAAACATTCCCTTACTATTTTTTTTTTTTTTTAATGTTCATCCTGGTGAAAATGGCAGACTTCTCTTTTCTTTGAAGGGTGAGCATGAAAGAGGCTACATATACATGCTGTCAAGTCCCTGAGGACTGTAATGGGCATGACTGTCCCTGTCCAGCCTGTTTGRTGTCTTCCTCCACCCACCCACAGCCCAGGACCCCATTTCAACCCCCCAGGGCTTTAAGTAATATAAGCACTGGGGTGCAAATATCCATCTATCCCAGGTGTCTCAAGATTTCTGTGGGGAGGGTGTATCACTCAGCATAACCACASTTCTAATGGGGTAAGCCAGCCACAACTTCTCCCATTGGGGGAACTTCTCTTTCTCTCCCAATTAAAATTCTGACTTGCAGAAAGCTGGAGGAGTTCATCAGCATTTTTCTGTACTTATATTTCCTGTTTGCCTCAGAAGTGATTTCCATATAAAGGTCACACATCATGATTTCCTGTTTTGATACTTTTTGAAAACTACTTWATGGAATTCAATAGGAAAATTAACTAGTTTTGCAGCACCATATTATGCAATTAGCAGTTCCCTACATCTACTGAGTTTTCAATAGTGACAGCCTTTTATAAAACCTTTTATCTTTCAATCTGCAAAGAGAAATGCTTTTGCAGGGAAATTTAGTGTGAGTCAAATAGATGGCTGAAATAACAAGGAGAAAATAAAACGTACAGTATGCAAAATACAGTCAAC
The DNA here is from genome assembly GCA_003713295.1 of Parotia lawesii. Classification (NCBI taxonomy): domain Eukaryota; kingdom Metazoa; phylum Chordata; class Aves; order Passeriformes; family Paradisaeidae; genus Parotia; species Parotia lawesii. Next base: position 2,186,892 of record RAHM01000126.1, read on the forward strand.
CATTTCTGTGAAATGTTGAATTTTAATTACTATAACTAATTATAATCCTGCTACATTTCTCTCACATTACAGATGTACACTGGGCTAATGTGGATTAAGATAAAGTGCTTCAAGGAAACAGCAGCAAAAATAGGACAGATGTCATGTTTATAGAGAGAAATAGAGAACTTTTCTCTAACCTTATCTTTTGACATCCTATTAAATGCCATGTCTTTAAGTGAGGGACTAGTTCCATATATAGTGACATAYTAGTTCTTCAATGAATGCAGTAGTCAGACCAGCTCTTGTTTCATGATAAATAACCATTTACTTAATAGCAATCTCTTTGAACTGCACTATGAAACATAGTTTATCATATCATCACATTGTGCTCTCTTCCCTCCCTCAAATCAATATCTTAAAATTACTGCTGTATTTTATTCATTAGTTTTGTTTCGTTAAGTGTTGTTCGCTGCTAAATAGTAGCAATCTCTACTAAAACAAATATCTTGTTGCTCTTGATAATCTCTTCAAAAGAGTAAGAAATCACTGTTACAAAAAATAAAGTCTTGCCTTCCATGAATTTTATAAGTATTGTTTTGCTGTGTTTCCTCATTTCCTGCAGCTTTCCTCTGGTTGGAAACAAACAAAATTCTGGGTTTAGACATTGTTTACATATTTAGAAATGTCACTCTTTCAGTTGTATACTTTCATCACTTATCAAAATTGGTATGCTGTATGTTAGACTCATTCTAGTAGTATTAATATAAGTTTCTTGAAATAATTTTTCTTCAGGTACACTAAATTCTTAAAGAATAGTAYAGTATATAATAGTATATATACCTGTATCTACGAATGTCCTGGTTTGGAATTTAACCTTCAGGACTTCACTAATTCAAGATATCACTGCATGCATACTTTTTAGATGATCATAATCTTTTTAAATAATGAAATAAGATGGATTTTCTAGACTCTGTATCAGTTCAGAAYGACCTGGAGTAAAATGTATTGCTTTTTAAGTAGTCAAAGAGAAGAGAGACGTCAAAACATCTATCTTCGAGACACCAAAACAACAAAACAAAAATTATTTTATATTTTTATTTTTTGATCATAACTTTCCTGTACTTTTAATTATAGTTATAWGGAATCTTAAATGCAGGGTGGCCTTATCAGCTTGATGGCTAGATTGTACCCATATTCTTATGCTGGTTCAAAATCAGAAGGCAGTAATCCAGCTTTTAAGTTCTGTAGCGAGGCTGTTTCATTAGGTATGGTTAACCTCAAACAGAATATATTCAGAAAAAATATCATGATCACATTTCTTTTCATTAAGAGTAAAACAATTAATTGTTGAAACTGTTAATGGGGAAGTTGGAACTGAGCTAAAGAAAARCAGAGACTTATTTGGCAAATGCTTTCAAAACAGAACAGTGAATTATGTACCAGGTTAGCATGTGGTGCTATATRTATTCTGCTCCTCATTTTCAAGAGTTCTCTACTCTTAAGACTAAAAAAAGTTTAAAATGTATGGCCGCTTTTAAAAGCTTCTTTGTTTTAGAGGGGCTGCTGTACACACAAGAATGAAAACCCATGATACAACAAAAGAATCAACAAAAGATACCTCATTATCCTAGCCGTGGTACGAGAAGTTCTGTATTCAAAGGACTGCTTTTATGTTGCCCACTGAAGAAGTCCTGGACAACACACATGGCAGTTCTGGGAGATGGGAAGATCTAGATCRAGTATCTGACTGCCTGGGCAAGAACACTGCAACAGCCTAATGTCTAGCACCACAGTGTAGGGAAACAAATACAACACAAGGTAAGAGTTGGAGTCTGGCCTTCCCAAATCTGGGAGCACAAGACCAAGGCAATTTTTAAACTCAGGTTCCATAGACCTCGTAAAAAACAACTAGGTTTGTTTTCTACCACTGAAAGTCTATTTCTATTGAAGAGAAGCAAACTCTTCCAGCTCTTGTAGAGACTAGAAAGTTTATTTAAATGAATCAATGAAGTACTGCAAATCACTTTGGAGGAGGACAGAAAAATGATGGGACATGAAACATCTGGTATATAGTTATATCTTCGGAGTGACTCTTATATATACATTTGTCTTACTACTGGCAGAAAACACTTCTGTATAATTTCTTCCTCCATAGAGATGGATAATAATTTTCTAAAGATCTCTGAGTCATCATCTGATAGCTGAATCTGGACAGGCTTCAGAATTCAGCATTTTCTTCTTTACGTATGATCCTTTGATAAAAAAATTGATGAGATCAAAAAAGATCTGCCACCATTTTGTGGCCTCAACAGCATAACAATTTTAATTTGATTGTGGAGCAGAGAAAGAAAAGGTCACTGCCTTGTCATGAATTGATATCAGAACCTAGCTACAGAACCTTTTTTCCAAGTGCTTGTGCAGTGCATCTACCATTACAGCACAGTCCTTTGGACACGTTTGATACAATTAACAGAAGACATCTCTTTTTTAGGACCTTCAATACTGCTTTTTAGTACTAAAAATTGTTCAGGGTGTGATCTGGACCTAATTTATGTATTTTGAGCTCTCAACAATGTACTCCTAACAAGAACATGATAACATGAGGGAATATTCATGATGGCAGATCTGCACAATTCTAGATGTTTTGGTTTCTCTGCAAGTTTGTTTCAAACTCATTATGGGGCTTAATGATAGAATGTATCCTTAAAAATACTTAAGTATCTTTAAGGATAGAAAGTATCCACAAGCATTGGGCTGGATTTGTGGCCTTTAAAGCACACTGCCACGGTCCTTCAAAAGCCCAGGTTTGCTGAACACAATGTGCCTAGACTTATACTTTGCCAATCTCACAGACCTTTCTCTGCAAGATTCAGGGACTTTTGATGCTGCAGATAGCTTCACTTGCAAGAAATCTACCTGGAACAAGTCCACAATTCTACAATCTTCATTTTTCATCCTGTATCATTACTACTGTCTGTTCCCCACTACTAGATATGAGAGCGTCTCTCCCTGAAAAACAAAAATTGTAATGTGGATGACTATGTTGCAGCCTGCGATGCATGAGAGGAGTGAAGGAAGGTCATTCCCTTAGCCTAAGGTAAGTGAAACAGACATTCCCTGAGAGTGACTTCAAAGGTTCAGTCAAAAAAGATTCTGGATGTCACTGGTTGGGTTTACAATTTATTATGATTTCCCCCTACTATAAATGTAGGCTTCTTTTTTTCCTAACTGTCATTTCAGCAAACATAGCCTGGGGTTAGGTTTTCTTCTTCTCATTCCATCTGTCAAGTACGCAGGGCCACAATCTCTGCTTACTGAAGTTTTCCAGCAGTGCAATATAATTTGATAATTTCTGATTTATGCTATTAGAGTGTTACACTGCAGTTTGAGGTCCCTTAAGTTAAATGGTGATCACATGTGCATTTTTTCCACTGCTAGTGTTAACTGTGCCCAGGAAAAACCTCAAGTTGTCTCTAGAATCAAAAGGACAATTTAGTTCTTGCAAYTGGCATTCACAAGGGAAGGAAAAAAAGAAAATAAAGGGAAAGGAAAAGCATGGCTCAGAAAACGAGATTGTGAAAGACTGAAGTCACTGAGAGAGAATCCCAAGATGTAGGTTTTATAGTCAAATTCCAGACCAGAACACTGCCTTAAGTGGACAGTCGATAACCAAGATATCTTACAGAAATGAGAAAAAATATTTTTCTTTCTGCCTTTGATTTTCTGTGATTAGCCTAAAGTTTCTTTTCTACAGTTCTCTTCCTATTGTAACTTCTATTTCTTAATCAAACTGGGAAAATAAATCTGTAAGAAAGGAAAATTGAATCAAGAAGGTTTCCACATAGCTTAAATGATATTTAATTACTGGTATTCTATCTATATTATGGTGCTTTCAAAGAACTGGCTTGTGATGTCCTTCATAGGAGAGTGGGGCTAGAAGTAATGCAATCTGCAATATTCATGGAGATGGGGAGGAAGCAGTTTTATGTCCTACTCTCTCCCATGAGATTGTTTGTGTCTCACAGGGTTCCTGAGCTGTATCAGATGAAGTTATATCTCTACAGTCCTTTAATCAAAAGTCAGGCAAATTACTGTGACTTGACCCCATCTCTTCCTTGACATATCAAAGCAGCAAAAGGATGTTTGAAACTGTGCTAACCAAGCAGCATTTGCATCCATTAAAATTATCATAAGCACCTGAGAGTATCCATCAGCACTCAGATCAAAGGGTTATTATTGAGAAACATCTGCATGCTCCCTCTACTGATCTGATCAGGGGGCCTCAACAAGAACAAACCTCTATTTTGCAAATCACTGGTTGAAACCTCTAATATAAGAATTCAAAAAGTCCAGATTGCTAAAAAAAAAAAAAAAGAGAGAAGAAAACTGTGGGTGGAAAAAAGTGGTGAGTCCTCTGATAGTGGATTTGGCTGTGTGTAATGCTGTTCGGAAAATGCTGTGCCTGCTGCTTTTATAATAAGATGACCTTTTCTACTGCAAAGACACAGCCATCACAACCATTAGTAAAGCACTAATGAATAGTCTCCTATTCAAACAATAGCAGCAAAGCAGGAATCTCATATCTCCTATGTCCCTTTCACTTTACTGAAGTGTGAACTCTAAAACCCCATTGAAACCAGATTATTTTGATGAGAGGAATTTCRGGAATGTTACTCAGAATCATTCCTGCTACAAAATTTTCAATTTTCTGGCTTTTAATGTTGTTTGTTGTTTTTTTTGTTTTGGTTTGTTGTTTTTTTTTTTACTATGAATATGCTTAACACATCTGAGAACAAGTTACTATTTCTGCGCTTATTGTGCCTAGGAGCCATCATCTGGGTTAGGGACTTACCAACTTAATATGCAGCTGTGAAGATAAATGACCCTGATTGATCTTGTGCTGCCATTTCTAATGTCATGACTCTCTTCTGTCAGACTTTGCCATTCCTGAGGGGTATGAACCCTCAATAGGTGATACTAGATATCTGGTCAAAAGTGGTAATGACTTGAAACGCTACATTATTCAGACTTCTACTTTTTTTGTGACATGGAAGACTCTCTGTAGCCCAGATTTTAGAAATATACATCATATTCTAACTTCAGTTGATAAAAGTAGGGCAGCATATTTAGTTTGTGCAAAGTCTTGTCAGCCAGAAATTGTTTTTGATTTAGCTGTGTATAGAAAAAGCTTTTCCATAATACCCAGATACTGTGTAAAACATGCTACGGAAAAACTCTCCTTTTTGAATTTTCACTGTTGGTAAAGAAGAGTCTATAGTAAAACATCTATGTTATATGAGCTGACTGTTTGTAGGCTTTGAGGTTTTCTTCAAAAACACTTATTCTCTTAATGAGATAATTCTTAAATTGAAAAATTATTCACCAGAGTAAATCTGTTTATGTAAGCATATAATTTCACTTTACAAAGGAAATAAGAGAATGAAAAGTATATCTTCCAGGGCCATGAAATTATTTCAGAACCTAAGATATGCTCTCACTGTAGTTATATAATTACTTTAGGAAACACACAACTTGCAGCAGCCTGTTGCTCACCTCTGCCCAAAATGTTGGGCTGCTCCCAAAAGGAACACAGCTGATCATGCAGGAGCAGCCATGCCTGTGTTTCAAATATGGCAATTTTCCAAAGTATGGTTTATAGCTTGGTTTCTTGAATGTAAACCATTTATTCCTGCTAAAAATTTCAGACGTCAATAGTGTACAAAAGTGCACCTACTGGTTTTTAACCTGTTAGAATGAAATCAGAAAAGTTCTGTATGCTTAATGATGCAAATAAACATGTGGTTAAAATTTCAGAAGCATCAATCCAGATGAGATCACAGGTTTTCATAGGTGTCATTGAAAAATCTGAACCCTGTTGTTTATTGTTAAGCATTTATATATATATATATTCTGCCCAAATTTTCATATATGTTTTAGCACTAAAAACCTAATAATTTGAATGAGAATCAAGAGCCTGATTACTTGTGAGAGAACTAAATTTCTGATTTGCTTTTGAAAATAAATCTGAAACATTTTCAGCTTAATATAATAAAATATATTATATTTATTAGTAGGTACTCGATATTGTTACACAAACAGGCTGGTGTACTATAATGTACAWGAAGATTTGAAAGTATTCTGAACTTCAGAGGAAGTTACTCAACTTTTAATGGCTCAGTTACATCAATTCCTTCATTTTATTGATGCTATGTTCTTCTTCACTCCATCAGCTTTTTTATCTCATTTGTAACACAACTGATATTAGAAGTCACTRCTCTAGTCTACTGTTTTTTAATTTGCCTATAAATTAAGCTGTGAAATGGATTTTAAAATTTCTGATTAAAAGCACTAAAAAATGTTTCCAGAAGGAGACAACTGTGCTAAGCTTCCTTCCATAAAGAAGTTTTATAAGTAGGTCATAAACCCCTGAAATTAAGTCAGAAATGCTGACAGACCCCAAACTTTTAGAAGCTCTGTAAGCTCCAGTCTAATCATCTTCTCCCAGAGGGGGAAAACCTTTTTCTTGAGACTAAATTGTAGACTGTAAAATTGTTGTTTTGTCACGTAGTGCTCTGAGTATACAGTAAAGAAATGTACAGCAAAAAAAAGCAATGTGTTGTTACTATGGCAACTACAAGTCAAAAAGATACCTTAAAATGTCTTTTTCTTCTGAATTTATCCTATGAAACATTTCCCAGTGTTGCTTAATTATGTCACACAATATAGCTTTCATTTGTTAGCATGGGTCAGAAGAACTCTGAAACTCCACCGGAATTACTGGAGGTAAACARATATGAACTAACGAGAGATTTGTCCCCAGTGGACCTTAGATATACTAGGGTATGGAAAAAACTACATACAATTACACATCTAACTTTTATCTTAGAAGCCATATCTATTTGTGTATGCATGTGAACAAATTATTTTATATAATCCTTTTCCTAGAAAGGACCAATTGTTTTATAGTTTGGGTTTTTTTTAATGTTTCAAAACGATAACATGATTGTTATGACCTTTATTTGAAATGTTTATATTTAGCAGAAAGCTTTGAYGGAAGAAATCTGTGAGGCTTGCAAATTGTTTGTATATCTGGTATAGAATTTCTCAGTTATGGAATTTCACTTTCAGGTGTTTTCATTTCATAGGGAAAAACAGTATGAAATAGATTACTGTTAAACATTATTTTTGCCGATTTCATACTATGAACTACACATTATTAGAAAACCAAGGTCTTTAAACTTTTGGTTCACTTTGTTTTATGTGCAATAAAGCCAGAATAGAGAAACCTGTTGTAGTGGTGGAGAGTAACTAGAAAGTAAAAAGACATACAAAAGGCCATTGAGGCTGCTTTGCAGTAGAAGTGAAAATTTGTCTCTGATATACTGATTGTTGCTCTAGTACAGCTGCAGTACCCTGGAAGTTTATTCTGTGCTACACTGGGAAAAGGTACACTTGGGAAAAAAAAGAAAACCGCTAAAAATTTTTCAGCCATACAGTGGACCTTCTTGAAGGCACGTTAACTAGCCATAGCTTTGAGATTTTATTGTGTATTCTCCAATATGTTGAAGTTTCATGGATTTTCAAACTTGCTTGCATGTGTGTATGTATATTGTTCTGCTTTCCTTGTACTTTACTATTTTCAGTTCACTAAATTTTATACCATAATATGAGTATTTCATGTTATAATGAAAAGTATTACTCTGTGTTTTCTAATTTATTGGCCAAATAGACCAGATGTGTGATCGATGCCCATCTCTTTGATGAGGTCCCTATAATAAAATGGAGATTTTGTGTTCTAAGCTTGCATTAACAACAAAGGATGGCCAAGCAGGAGCATCTTTTAGTGAAAGAGTGAGGATGCAATCAGTTTTTTAAAAATATAATTAGCATCTTCAGATTGCTTCAGCCAAAGAATCAACATAGTACACTAAAATCCATCCCATATTTTCAATGAAAACAAGTGTCTTTATTTCTTTTAAAAACTTTTGTGAAACAGATATGTTGCCTTTAAATAAGCTTGTTAATCAGAATTATTTGGTGTCCCTCTTAGGCTAAGCCATTCCTAGCAGCAAATCCACAAGGAGGGCTTTCATAGCTTTGTAGAACCTAAAAAAATCAGAACATCAGAAACATCAGAAATCCTGCTTTCTTCTCCATGGCCACTGAGAAATTTAGCCCTTGAATTACTGTCCTGGTTTCAGCAGCTTTTACATACTGTTTTCCCTTCTCYACCCCTGTACATGTCTGTAAGAAGCCTTTCTGATTTAAGTCATCCTGCTATTCCAAGTAACATGATTTTTACTGTGTTTTTTATCACCTTAAAGCAATTGTTTAAATTCTTTCATGTTACATATTTACAGAAATTTCCTCTGGAAAAAACAAAGCAAACAAAACAAACACAGCCAAACACATACAGACATACACATACATACACCATATACATATACCTGCACCAAACAAGCAAAGAAAATATCTCAAAAAACAATTTTCTTTCCTCCTGCAGAGCTACATGAAGTCCAAAGGTCAGGTGGTAGCAATGTGTGGCTCTGTTCCTAAAGCTGTGTAAGTGAACTTCAGTGTCCATCTTGCAACAATCCCCACTAATATTAGAGAAAAATTTCATTACTTACAGTCAACGCAGATTTCTCATGCTCATTCTGGAATATTCAAGACATAAAACAAGACTAACTATCACAGAGCATAGGAACAACTTACTCAATGTGCAGTTCGGCCCCAGACAATCGAAACTTGTGATTTCCCAATCTTCCTAGCACCTCCCTTAATCCTGTTTATTAATTTCTTTAAGAATTTAATTCTGCTCTCATTCTCTTATATTTATATTATCCACTTTATTTACTTACTTTTCTCCCTTTAGGCACATTAGTCTACCTAAAGAACCCTGACTATAAAAGTATGATTAATATACTATTAGATAAGACAGATGCCCAGGACATCAAGGAATAATTGCAGATATATAGTAAACCAAATATATTCCTAGTGCTATGTTGCGGTTTGTGGACATAAGTATTAGAGATAATCCTGATTATTATCTCTGTGTTGCAAACTCTTTAAAGAGCTTTGAGCAAAGTATCTGATAGAAAAAAAAGGCTTAAATACAGAAACGATACAAACAATAAGGAATATCSTAGCATTAACAAGGTAGGTATTTTTGCAAATAAAAATGAAAAACGTAAAAATTTAAAGCAAGTAGTCATTTAGGATAAAAAAAAGCCGAGGAAAGTAAGCCCATATGATATTAGTTATAATTTATCTTCAGACTATTTTAGAAGTTATGTCATCTATAGAACATCTTCTACACAAACCATTTATTCATCAAATTAAATATTTTTAATTTCTAGATACCATAAATAATAATAATGCAACATAACARTTGTATGTTAAATGCTAGCAGAACATTTTCTGAAAATTGGGTGTAGCAAGCTTGCCATCTACTGATCAACAGAAAAGATCTTTGTTTACATGACTTTTTGTATACCACATTATTTAGTTTGAAACTCTCTTTATATGATGAATCAGTACTTGTGTATTTAAATATCTCTGTTTCCAGTGCCTCCGAAGGACAATATGAGGCCTCAAAGGTATCGTGCTAGTGGATCAAAGATGAGTTCCTGAAGTACTTCCTGTAGCCATTGAGGAATTTTTCACTGAGAGACATAATCTTATCGAGTACTTGGGGAACTTACTTGGCTTCTCTTAAAGCGTATATTCCTAATTCACAGATGTTCTCATGAAGTTAAAACATTATTTTGTGAATAATATGGCAAAAGCAAATAAATATACTTTTTTATTTCAATTCTTTCCATTTCGCAAAGCTAAATTCACTTGACCCATGTCATCTGCCAGCTTTGCCCTCATTCAAACCTTGTAAGCATAGTGGGAAATTGCAGAAAATCCATATATCCAGAGTATTTGGTGCTGTACGCCCTCATGTTCCACTCAGATGGGTKTAGACACGGAGGTTAAAATCTACAGTGATGTCATACATACAACAAAGAAAAGTCTTTACTCTTTTATAAGAGTCTGTCTTATGGGTTAGCTTAATCATCATCATTATTGCTGTATATTTTTTCCCTTTGCCACTATCAATTAATTTCATTCAATGTAGAATTATAACAGTATGGATAATAGAGCATGAGAATGGACAACCTGTGACTAAGACAGTGATTGTACTTTAAACARTGATTTAAAAAAAAAAATCTCTTTTAAAATATTTGAAATTTTGTGGACCTATATTTAGCACATACTGCCTTCAGAATGTGTGAAAACATACAACTTCTGAAATTTATGGACCAGAGCAAGATTGAGAGGAAAGAATATGCTCTTTCCAAGAACACGAGAAAGTTTGTCTTTCAATCTGATTCAATCTATACTATCTAGACTCAGTGGCAGGTTATTTTTCCACAGAGTTGCCATGTAGATCATGTCTGGAACTTTTCTCCTTTTGATATCTGCCTTACTTCCCTGCTGGATAATAGTCTCCTGTAACTTCATTATTTAAAGTTTTATTCTAATTTCAATTGTACTGGCATAAATCAGGAATAATTTCAACTCAGTTAAAGAATTTAAAATTACCTCTGTTAACTCCAAATTCCAAYTATTCAGAATTAAGGTGTTTTGCTGCAGAGCCTCCTCTAAATAGGACTAAGATTTTAGATTGCATGGGAGTATAACCTAAAGGCAGAAAGTCCCAGAGACAGAATGATTTGTAGAGACTAAGGTATTTCAAGAGATTTGTCTGCAGAAATCAATAAGCTTTGTCAAATAAATTTCCTAGCTGGCATTCAAAATCTCTGCCACAACTACTGTACACGGCTTGGTTCATCTAGCAGGTTAAAAATCTGTTCCTTGGGAAGGGGTAGGAGGAACTCTGCAAGGTTTGGGACTTTTCTTTTTTTTCTTTTCCCTTGAAGACTACATTTCTATACCTTTCAGAAGGTGACCTGAAAGTACTCTCTGTTTCTGGGACCRGATAGGTCAATTTCTATTCCGGGAAAGCTCCAAGTCTGTTGGGGCAGATGAGTCACAGCCATCCTGCATATCAGCAGGAATACATCACAGCATGACAGCTACCCCAGATCACTTTGCACTTCCCCTCTTTACAAACACGGACTCATCTTCCTCATCCACACTTCAGCAAACGCCAGAGAAGAGGCACCCATGACACAGCTCTTCAGCCTCTGCTTTACTCTCCCCAGAATCCAACTGGCCTCATGGTCCTGCTGCCACCCTTGGTAAGGATGCCTCCAAAGCATCCAGAAAGGGTCCACAGGATGGGTAGGTTGTGAGGGAAGGTGATCATGTGTGATGAAACAATAGCACTATTTTGTACACTGTCACTTATTCCACACCTTGTGGAGTTTTTGAAGGAATTGTTTAGTTCACTACAAAAGTATATTTAATATGAATAATTGGAGTTGATGACCTTCACATAAAAGGAGATTAAACTAGTGAGAGTCTTTTAAAATAATCTAAGATTATGTCTACTTTTCTGTGCAACCAGAATCAAAAGGAAATTCATAAAGGAACACAGTCTTATTGGGTTTTTTCCTCTTCTTCTAAGCAAACTGAAAAGAAGGATTTACACATTAGATAGAACATAACTAAACTGAATGGCATGATATATTGTACCATCAAAATAATAAGGCATTGGGAGAAACATAAATAAGCCCAGCTTTCTGCATATTTTAAACAATAGARAGGTGGTGTTCTTTGTGTCAAAGTAAATTTAAAATAAATATAATTCGATATTCATATGTATTTAAGCAGAGGTATCAGAATCAAAGTAATTGAGAAAATATTACAGATATATTTGATCTTTGAAAAGAAGCTTATTAAAAAGGGTCAACTTCATTTTTGTAAGAAAATATTAAGGTTTTAAAATAGGACAGCTAAGATGGAATATAGCACAACAATAATTAAGTAGTAGATTCTAGTTATTTCTGCAAAGTTTAAATAGAAGATTAGGTAAATATGGGGTTTGGTACTTTAGCAAAATTGCTCTAAAGTAAACTTTTACATTGATTAACATTATAATTCCAAACATGACATTTCAGTAATACTTATGAGAGCATATTTAATTACACTACTTATGTAGATATAGCTTCTTTAAGCTCTCCTTATGGTATAACGCTACATACAGGTCTGAAAAATCAAATCTGTACAGACTATTGCTTTTTCTCCAAGTTCAAGTCCAACTTCAATTACGAGAAAAACAGGAGTAACTAATTGAATTAGTCCTTTGTCTCAACTGAATTTGATGAAGCATCTCCTTATTGTTGCAAAACTTCTCCAAGATCAAGTTACTTGGAATTTGAGGGGAAGAGAGGGCTCAGGCACAACAATTCATTTTGCTGGATTTTAAGAGTCATTGCATCCCAAATCTTAATGTAAAATGCATTAAAATACGTCTTCAAATAGACTCGTCCTATCTGATTATAATCCTTTTTTTCCCTCCTATAAATTTGTTTCCTAAACTTTTACAACTGATATATTAAGAATAATTGTAACTTAACTGGAGTGGTTAGATTGAGAAAGTTGATATTACTCTTTTAAACATGATTTTTGAGGCAATTAGCATTCTGCATGGTTTTATTTTTCCACATATAATTTCATCTCAGGCAGCTGCTGGTATTATTCCTGGGAAATACTTCTTCCCTGCTGTTCAGTTAGAAAGATGAAGATGTGGTTCTCTCCTTGCCTGTACAGTCTTATTCCCTGTGCCAAGTCTAGAAATTTACATCAGAACTACTCTGTTTCTTCAAACATGTGTTCATTTATTCAATAGAGTGGACTAAATCCAGCACTATGTTTTCCTGGCTTTACCTATCTGTAATTCATACAGGAATTACTTTGAGGAAAGACACAGAGTAAACAAGCAGTAACTCAAAATCATTTTATTTTTAAAAAGAATAGCAGTAAGAAAGCATTTCATGAATCACTGCAAGAGGTAGTTAAAACTGATGGTTCTTATGAAAAACATAAATTTCAGGACTGGCTTAAGACCAATCTCTAAATAAAACAAGGGTGAGTGACAGATGTTAACCCATTCCCAAGGTGTTCTGCTGCTTATATTGGTACAGCAATTGAAAATAACTCACACCATTTCTAGAGCATGAAGTATAGACCATGAGTTTTTTACAGCTCCTCTAAGTTATATCTGCTACTTCTAATCCAAAATATATACTGCATTAGTTTTCCTTTTCTCTTCTGTTTTTTACCAAGCTTTCTATTATAAAAGAACTTATACATGAATTATTGAATTATTTACAGATACAGGTTCCTTAATTAAACCTGTTAATTAATTAATGCATTAAGACATGCAATATTCTGGCATATACCTAAATAAAATAAGACTAGAAAGTGTTTGTTAGACATCAGATACTCAATAAATGTGATGCCAAAAGCTGAGCAAAGATGGACCTGCATTGTTTAATTTTCTGAGATTGTAAATTTATATTTTTAAAAATCCCAGGGAAATTCAGCACAAGACTTTGCCTTACTGCAAAATTGAAGCTAAATGTGTTTTTAAATTATCAAAAGCTCTAAAATGCTGATATTTTGTTACCACTAAATTGTCTACCACACAAAGGAAAAATGAAAAGGTAAAGCTGTACACTGTGTGTCCAATTTTGGTGTGTTTAGTCCAAATGTGTTTTTCTGTCAAATCAGAAGTGCATTATTTTAATCATATTGTTGAACATGTATGATATGTTTTCTCAACTACATTTGATTTTATCTAAAGCTGTAGTATAATATTGGAGCACAACAATTCCTGAGTGAGGAAGTCTGTATAAACCATTGGGATTAGAAACTGGTTCCTCAGTCTTTAACTGAGGCCAGTGCAGTCAGGTGTTGCCCCTTCACAAATCATTTAGGAGTGTACTTGATGTCCTGTTGCTTAACTGTGAGGAGCACTAGTAAAAAACATAAACTGTAAGAGCACTTTCTCACTAAAGACTGTTACTTCTGTCCTTCCTATGAAGCTGTTATGTACTAAAAGCCAGGTTTTCTTCATTATCGAATAGTGTATAAACTGTATTCTCAGTCTTTATGTAATTTGTTCAATATCTACAGAAATAGGCTTTTGTTCCTTTTGGATATGAAATAATAAATGTTTCACAGGTGCAATACAGTATAAAATTCTGCAACTGAATCTGAGAAGGTTTCTGATTAACATTAGGTAACTGTGCTGTCTATTATATAGATATATATATATTACATATATTTTATATATATATTATATAGATATAGTCTGTATGTTTGGGTGCCCAAGCTAATTTGTATGCTGGTTTTGGTGGAAAAAACACTGGGTGAATATTGACCTGGAGAGTGACTGTCTCTGGAGAGCCATTTTACTTTTTCCTCATGCACAGAAGTGGAGTGAAAACAGGATCAGTGACAGAGGGTAATCATATTCCTAATCACTGAAGTTTGTTGAGTCTAAATTTATAGTGGATAGGGAAACATCGAAGGACCAGCATCACAGGAAATCATTTATACTGCAAATTACTCCATCAATTAATTCCCAAAGACATTAAATATTGTCCTTTTTCCATCTTCTAAAATTATGTTGTAGAAGCCTATTTGTCCTGCAGTTGAGCACCTGTTTCAGAGTATATGGTTCAAACAATATGTGTGCTTTTATTTAATGAACAGAGAAATTAAAGGTTAAGACTTCATGAGGTTAGAATTTTGCCCTTGACCCCTTATGGTCTGGAACAATGACCAACTCTTCTGTCCCATGAGAATAATCTCTGCTATTTTCCCTCCCATATTCTTGTAAGTGAGCCAAACATTCCTGCCCCAGAAAATCTCTGCATGATTCTGTGTGTATAGGCACATGCATGTGCTTAGAGGAATATTTGCATGCTTCATTTATCAAACCCAAACTTTAGGGTTGGATATGTCCCTCACCAATACCAAGCTAGTTTCTGGTAGGTAGAGACAAGATTATATTATGATATTTGACTATCAATCTCTTTTCAGCTTCTGCCTAAAGAAGTTTCTTCCAGTTTTTCTTCAAATCTTCCCCAAAACATTTCAATTTTATAACCAATAAGTAAAAATCCAAGTGTGATCATATTTGCAGTCATCTCATTTCCAACCCAGTTTTTCAGTGCAATTTTCTTGTCTCAGTAATTATTTCTAGTTAGACATGATGCAGCTGTAGAATGTCATGGGAAAAGCCCGAGTAGAAGAAAATACTTACATAATCAGCAGAGAGAAAAAAAAAAAGTAGGGACTGAAGTTCAACTCATCTGAGATGCTCCCAGAACTTTTGTATTAACTTTGACACTGGGTTTATCAAGCTAAAATAATTCAACTTGATAAGACAGACATTTTTATGAGACAAGTTTCTTTTTTTCAGTGCTGATTTTGGTACCAGTCACAATTTTTTCTCTAAAAGAGAATGGAAATTGATAAATATAGATATGGCTAATCACTATGAGCTCATGGAAAATTCTGCTTTGAAGTAATACTAAGTCATACAGTAAATGGATTCATTGAATCCAAATATAATTCAAATCCTTAAAACAAATAGCATGAGACATCAGACAGAAAACATCCTGAGGTAGTGTAGCCATTATTAATTATCTTTATTATTACAGCAGAGAATGTAAATTTAATCTGAAATATTTCACTGACATTAAATATTATTTTATTTCTTCTCTAATTGATGTCATCCTTCCCCAGATGGACATCCTGAGTTTTTACCTCTGTCACAGATCACAGAATATTCTGACTTGGAAGGAACCCATAAGAATCGTCTAGTTCAGCTCTTAAGTGAATGGCCCATACAAGGACCAAACACGTAATCTTGGCATTATTAGCAGCAGCTGATCTAATCTCAGGGTGCTGTACATAGAGACTTAATGTGGCCATACTGTGAGGCTGGTAACAGTGGTGAACATACTCATATGCTTACACTGCAAGCTGGCTTTGCAACACTAATGACACTGCAAGCTCAACTTCTTCCATTTTAACAAAGAAAGGATCTTCAAAACATTTATTGACATAGACGTTGTCTGTAAATGTAATTTTCAAAGGAGAAACTTTTCATTGAATTTTAGCCCTTAGAAGGCTTGTTAAATGGTCGGTGGCGAGAACTACTGGAATAAGAGTTCAAGTTCCCAGCCTTGGAACTCACAGACTCACAAACAAAAGTCCTCAATTCTTAGCAAAAATGTACTTCATAGTACTTACTACCCAGAGACATCTAAGTTAAAGTTGAATGAAACTAGCTTGGAAAAAATTGTATGAACAAGATGATTTTATAACACTTYCGGTTTTTACTACTTCGTGTGTACATATTTTCAGAGTTGTACGGGGATTCCTATGCAAGCAAAAAGARATGGGATATATTGTTGAGAATTTTTTGTGGTGCCCCTCCACGGCCTTCACCCCCCCCACCCTAGTGAGTTTTGCGTATAGGTGGATTGTTCATCATTACATGGGAACGTATTTTTGGTCTTGTTTCGTCTTTCTTGCTCTCTTCTGGCCAGAATATTCTTGTATCCATGTACACAGCTTCAATAAAAATAATAGAAAATATTCTCCTCCCAAAATAAATTACAGTCTTGTTCTTTGGAATCACAACAAGCACATCAAAATTTCTTCAGCCAATTTGGAGGGTGCATTTTGCTTCCTAGATGAATGCTGTATGCACTAAAAAATCTGCATTCAAGCAACTCAAGTTTTATGCAATTAGCTCACGCTAAAATTACAGTTTACTGTAATTTAAGTTTGTCTGTGTTCCATTTGGGCTGTCATTTAATTTGCATCTTATCCACAGTGTCTCCCAAAATTTTTAAMGGCAGCATGCCATGATTCATGAAGTCTATCTGCATAGGTCCTGTCCTTTGATCAGAGATCCTACTGCCTTCTTAGTCTATCACCTCTGCTACAGATGCTGATACTCAGACAGCAAGTCAGGCTAGACTTGCCTGTCTCTGTCTCAAGATATTTAACTGTTTGTCCTGTCTTTCCGTGCTGGTTGATCCAGGGACAGTGCAGAGACATCTGAGTTAGCCATGTAGGGAATTAACATGGGCCTGGCAGAACTAGTTTTTGGAAGGACTTGCAGGTGTTGGTTGACAAGAAGCTCAACATGGCCCAGCAATGTGTACTTGCAGCCCAGAAAGCAGATCAAATCCTGGGCTGCATCCAAAGCAGCGTGGCCAGCAAGGAGAGAGAGGGCATTGTCCCCCTCTATTCCGGTCTTGTGAGATGCCACCTGGAATACTGCATTGAGCTCTGGGGTCTGCAACATAAGAAAGACATGGATCTCTTGGAACAAGTCCAGAGAAGAGCCACGAAGATGATCACAGGGCTGGAACACCTCTCTTTGAAGACAGGCTGAGGATTGGCGCTGTTCAGCCTGGAGAAGAGAAGGTCCTGGGGAGACCTTAGAGCACCTTCCAATGCATAAAATGGTCCTACAAGGGAGCTGGAGAAGGATTTTTTGCAAGACCATGCTTGTGATAGGACAAAGGGTCCTTAAGCTGAAAGGGGAGAGATTTAGATGAGGTATAAAGAAGAAATTCTTCCCTATGGTGAGACACTCAAACAGGTTTCCCAGAGAAGCTGTGGATGTTCCATCCCTGGAAAAGTTCAAGAGCAGGTTGGATTTATAACCTTATCTGGTGGATGGCATCCCAGCTCATGGCAGAGAGGTTGGAACTAGATGATCTTTAAGGTACCTTTTAACCCAAACCGTTCTATGACTGCTTGAATCTTGTTTATAGCCTCATTCCTAATGTGCTTTTATCTCACAAAGTAGACACTTCTGAATAATTGGAACCAAAGTTTGTATGTAATGCAAATATACATTGAAGAGAAACTACACAGCATCTTTTTTTATAATCTGAAAAATTAAAGTGTTAAATAAACTTCATAATAACTTTTATTAGATTTTGATTAGATTTTCTAGAGATGCTCAAGAAATATGTTGATGATTTTCCCAAGACTATTAAAAAAAAGCAAAAAAGTATCATACAAAAATAAAAGAGMGTTTTAGCTAAGGGCAGTTCCAGAAATGATTTAATTATTTTTAATATATTGATAACATGTCAACTCTTAGCTTATTGATGCTTAAAAGTAATTTTTTTACTGCTTTCTGCCTCTGTAAATAACACATTTGAGACACTTGATTTTGTAATTTCAGCTTCAAAACATGGGCTGACTTTCATCTTGTTGCGTATTTGGTCTGACTGAGATGGAGATTTTTGTTATCTGCAATATTTTTATTCCAGAGCAAATGCTGCATGTACTGAGGCCTTATTTCCCAGTGAGTGGCTGAACATCACCTGCTTGATGGGTAGTAGGGACATAGTGGGGAACTTCTGTTGTAGTAATTGTGAAGGGACAAGTGGTGGATTGTGTGTAAATTGTCCACTTTTGTTGACTCTGGGGTCAGTGAAGAGGGAGAACGAGGTGCTCCAGGTGTTGGAGCAGACATTCCCCTGCAGCCCACAGGGAAGACCACGGTGAGCAAGGCTCCTTCCTGTGGCTCATGGAGGTTCACAGTGGAGAAAATATCCACCTGTAGCCCCTGGAGGACCCACATTAGAACAGGAAGATGCCTGAAGAGGACTCTGACCCAATGGAGCGAGTATTCTGGCAGCACTTGTGACCCTGTGAAGAATCCACATCGGAGCACTCTGTTCCTGAAGGACTGCCGACTGTGGGAAGGACCCATGCTGGAGAAGTTCCTGGAAGACTGCCTTGCATGGGAGTGACCCCACAATGGAGCAGGGGAGAGCATGGGGAATCATCCTCCTGAGGAAGAAAGAGTGGCAGAAACAGCTGTGTATGATGAACTGGCCAGAACCCTTATTCCACACCCCCTGCACTGCTGGGAGGGAGAAGATAGAGAAAACTCAGAGTAAAATTAAGTCCAGGAAGGGAGGGGATAAGGGGCAGGGAAAGGTGTTTTTAAGACTTGGTAGTATTTCTCATTATCCTACTCTGATTAATAAATTCAGTTGATTTCCCCAAGATGAGTCTGTTTTGCCCATGATGGTCACTGGTGAGTGACCTCTACCTGCCCTTATCTCAGCCCACAGGCCTTTCCATATATTTTCTCTCCTGTGTCCAGCTGAGTAGGGGAGTGATAGAGCAGCTTTGATTAGCGCCTGGAGTCCAGCCAGGGTCAACACACTACACCTGTAGTAATAAAATCATGTTAAGAGTAAGGATGTTAGTTGAAAGATAGAGGAGCTTGAGATTTTCTTCAAAGCCAATGAAAGACTTCAGGGGTTTGCACTTTTTTATTTGTAAGTTGGAACTGCTACGTATGTGTGTATATGTGTGTTTTAAATGAATCTGTTAGCCAAAAGTCTTCAACTCTTCTGGTCTTAYTGCTTGGAGATCAAAGTGAGCTCTTGAGTGATACAGAATCATAATTTATGTAGAAATTCTTAATGTTTTGAAAGTGCAAAATGGACTATAAATGTTTTTCTCTCACTTAGCTTTGGGTATTAATATTTTATAAAATTTAATTATAATCTAGTATGAAAGACATGTTGACCTCTGTGTGACACTAGTTATTTTCAGTGCAAGCTGCATTGAAATGCAATGAGAATAAGAATGTGATTCTGAGCAATACARTTATGAAGACAAACGGTTTTGATTATACTGTGTTGTGCTAAAATTTGCAGTATCTAAGATTCTGTTGAGAGCAGTTTCCATCAGATAACTGAAGAAAAATCTGTGAAAGTTCTAAAAACCTTTGGAACTGTTACAGTGAAAAACTGTATATTGAGACTGGACAAAATAATCATAATTTGGGATAAGAGGTGAATGATAAATGCGGATGCATTTAATGAAGATCTGTGTACCATACTGCGCATCTGTTTCCATTCCATCTTCTCCACCCAATTTTAACTCTGTTAAATTGGAGACATCTTTTGGATCTTCTCTATTCAATATATATCGTATAAGTTCTGGTTAGAAAAAGAGAAACTCTTACTCCTAATCAAATAATCATGAGAAAATAATGACCAATATTCTCAATTTTTGTTCCATGGCTCAGCAGAAGATTGGGGGCAAGTATGTCAGGTATAAGTGATTATTAGGCTACTCTATGCAGGAAAAGAAGCTTTAATTCACTAGAAGGACTGTGGATAATGTGCTACTTAAAGAGAAGTGATTAAGCTTTGTTTGATATTTTTTTCCAATTATTTTATTAGTTGCATAAACCAATTTAACCTCCTTTTTAAAATGGCAGTTTTTCTTCAGAAAAAAAAATATTCCAAAGTTTCTTTCTCATGTATTTTATTCCTTCAACTTCCTCTTTTTTGAATATATTATTTCTTATGTATCTAGTTTTGTCAAGGTAGACAGTTCCAAAAACTGCTTACTACAATTTTAAATCTGAAGCTTGGAAGAGATTGTCCCTTGGAAGATTCACAGCTCAGCCCTGTGTTTAGATACTCAGAACATGACATATCTGGGTCACTAGAGGAATGATGACAACTAAAACGAGGATACTCTAATCCTGACATTTCACATCCATTGCAAAGATTTCATGTTATTGGATAATTTTTATTTTCAAATAAAAGAAAATAAAAATGTTCTGCCCCAAATCCACAAAATTACGTATTTACAATATTGTTAGATTGGGTTGCATACTTGTAAATTATCTCAATTTTTTTTTTTTTTTAATGATAATTTGGTTTATGGGACTCTGGACAAATAAGAAGTTGATTCTAAACCCATTTTGACAAAATCATGCTGATATATATTTAGTAATGCATACTGGAAAATATTAAACTTTATTGTATTAGGCAAACATGGAGCTGTGTGAACATGTACGCTGGTTAGACAGGTTGCTTATTGAAACACAGATACTTCTCAGATTTTGTAAAGGAGGTACCATTTTGGATTTTCTGAACTGACATATTATTGATATGCTGTTATTCAAGTCACTGAGCAAAGGCTGATACGTCGTTCACAAATTTAAGACAGATTTCTGAAACTTGCTGAAAAACAAGGTTGTTCTATTCTGATGGTTCAATTGAATCTGATTTTTCCCTGTAGTACAAGTATGTATAGAGTATTTTCATCAGTCTTTCATATATGGATCTGGGATGATAGACTTTGAATTGCAGAGCAGTAACAAAATTGAAAACAAAGGGGTTTGCCATTATTAAAGAAAAAACAGGAAAAAAATAAGTTAATTGGAACTGAAAAGTCATCAGTTTTCTTAAGCTGATATTTTAAGTAAGGAAGATTTTCATGAAACAGATGAGTTCTTCTGACATTCCACAAAYAGAACATGCTGTTCCCAGGAAGTTAAAAAGACCTTTCTCACTGGAAAGGACAGTAAATTACAGGTTTCATTCTTTCATCCAAGAAGAAAATTACACAGGAAGTTCCAAAGTATGGTCACCTAACATCTCTCTCATGAAGAATTAGAGGCATGGAGTGGATACCACAGGTCTTAGCCAGGGTCTTGGGATTACTAAGACTTATTGTTTCAGGGTTTGATTAGACTACATTTGCTTAATAATGAACAGACAACAAGATCATTAGACCATTAGAGAAACACCAAAAATTTTACATTAAACTGCTCTGGTCCTGTGGTCTTACCTAACGGGGATACTATGCATAAAATGTTTGAAATGTAGAATCTAAAAGTCAAAAAAGTAACAAAAAGATAACATTTCACATAGGAGCAAAGAACAGATGGCATGAATTAGACACTCAACACCTTATTACAAGCTGACTTTTTCGGTTGTTGCAGTACTTTGACATACTCCAAGTAGATCAATAGCTGTTACAAATAACATAAAAATGTCATGGACTGTAAACAATTTTGTAAGATGATGCTTGAATTCTAAACTTCTTAGAAAAATTTTTAATCAAGAGACTTTTTTGTCTGAGGTTAGCTAGGAAAATTCTGAATCAGGAACACAATGAAGATACTTTCATGGCATTTATTCTGGTGCAGACAAGCACAATTAAAATTATCAGAACTGAGTAAAATCTCTCCCACACAGTCTATGGGAAATATCTTTATAATATTTTTAATTATCCTTAATATGCATTAACTTAGTTAGTCTCTTTCCAGATACATATTTTTACCTTTCAATCACCTATGATTTTCCATCAAAGGATTTTAGCTCACTTTACACACATAAACGTTGTTTTGTGAGGCATATAGTATTCCAAGTTTTCTTGTGACTGAAATGAGATACAGAATACGAGAACCATATCTGAAATAAGATATTTGTGTCTCTGTGTATGCTCATTACAAAAAGTCAATTGTGTATTATTTTTCAGCATGTCGTAATAGCTATATTTACTAGAAACAGAGGAAGGACAGTGTTTTTATGTCCAGCACTAGACTGTAACAGCAAACAGTTTCCTGTGTTCAACTTGGTTTTTGTATTTTTGTTTTCTTGTGAGCATCTGCCTCTTTTTATTCTTCTCTAAAACAGTAAATCGATTCAAGATCTTTGCCATTTTTTCATTATTTAAGAACAAAGATTTTACAAGAATGCTGTCTTCACTGATTTTTTTTTTTTTCTTTCACCCTCAGTCTTAATGATAGTTTAAGTCATAGACTTAAAGAAAAGAATTTTAGTCATGAAACAGAAGATTAAAGGTAAATTGGAAGAATCATACTGATTGTATCCAGGTATGTGACTCTGTGAACAGCTTCTCCTAATAAAGGAAGTAAGGCTGATATACCGAACACATTAAATATTAATATTTTGTCTTTCTGCACATACTAGTAGAAGAAACCAAACAATAAACAGGCAAAGAAAATAAAACAGCCTGCTTACTAAACTAAAGCTTACAAGTATTTACTAGCCTGGCTCTGATCCTTTAGTAGCTGGAATTTTTGCAACCTGGTTATGATTCCGCTGGAAAATTGTATTCATTTATCTGTGAAGAGAAAAAAATATCTGATTACAAAAATAACCCTATCACTTTTGACCTTTCATTTTATGAAGGAAAATACTTTGTTTTTTAGTCATCTCTTTTAAGAAAACCTCCCTGTGCCCTGGTCAACTTTGTTTTAAAAGTCAGAATTTAAAATCAATCTCTTCATATTTTGTTCCCAAACCTTATGCAGGATTCTGGTAGGCCCCTTATCAGCCCTACTTCAACTTCTTTAAGAGAAAAGCAACATCAAAATATTTGGCAAGTTTCAGAACTGTATTGCAGTATAAAATATTTATGCATGTAAATCAGAAGCACTTCTAAAGCATGGCAGGCATCTACTATCTGTTCCCAGAGGTGCCATTTTATTTTCAGAAGTTTTTAGGCCACATGAAGTTCTGCACTGAAACATTTCTCTTCAGAAATCAGCAGCAATGCTGATGGTAACTGGTGACTGATCTCTTGCTGTCCTTATCTCGACCCTCAAGCCTTTCATTATATTGTCTCTCCCCTGTCCTGCTGAGGAAGTGTGATAGAACAGCTTGGATGGGCACTTTGCATTCAACCAGGGTCAACCTACCACACCTCAACGGTCTGCAATRGGACCAATATTATTCAATATTTTTATTAATGACATAGTGCTTTCTCAGTAGATCTGCAGATCACACCAAGCTGAGTGGTGCAGTTGTGTCAATAGAGGGAATGGATGTCATCCAGAGGGACCTGGACAGACTATGGGGCCATGTGAAACTTATGAAATTCAACAACGCCAAGTGCAATGTCCTGCACTTGAGTTGGAGCAATCCCCAATATCAGTACAGACTGAAGGATGATTAATCAAGAAGAGACCTGCARAGCAGGACTTGGGTATACTGAAGGATAAAAAATTGAACATGACCCAGCATCGTGTCCTTCCAGTCCAGAAAACCCATMGTCTCCATACATCAAAAGAAGCATGGCACAGAGTTTGAGGGAAGTAGGATTCTGCTGCTCTACACTACTCTCATAAGATTTGACCTGTAGTGCTGCATCCAGCTCTGAGGTACCCAGCACAAGAAAGACATGGACCTAGTAGAGCAGGTCCAGAGGAGGGTCACAGAAATGATCACAGAGCTGGAACACCTCTCATCTGAGGAAAGGCTAAGAGAGAGTTGGTTGTTCAATATGGAGAAGAGAAGGCTGTGCCAAGACCTTATCGTGGTCTCTCAATACTTAAAGTGGGCTTATAAGAAGGAAGAGGGAAGTCTTTTTGCCATGGTTGTAGTAAAAGAACAAGGAGCAATATTTTTAAACTGTAGAGTTAGGCTGGACATAAGAAGGAAATTTTTTATGATGAGGTTGGTGAGACACCTGAACAGGTTGCCCAAAGAAATTGTGGATGCCACATCATTGGCAGTGGTCAAAGTCAGACTGGACGGGGTGAAAGATGTCATTGCCTGTGGCAAGGGGTTGGACTAGATAATCTGGATGAATATCCCTACCAATCCAAACCATTCTATGAAACCTGGCCCAGAAAATGGATGCTCATATGTATGTTCTTTGAAAAGCAAGAGTTTAGCTGTTAAGACAATCACAAAAACAACCTTTAAATAGCTGAAAGAGTCTTTTTTTTATTACTATAAAATAAGAAGGAGAAGATGGTTTGCACTGACTACCAGAAATCCCAAAGTTGTGAAATACCTGGCTTTTGATAATGGTCCATGTAGCTTTGTTGATGTCTATGAGCCTTGTAAATTCCTTCAGAGTTTACAGCTAGGCAACTCTAGCAGGTACAGTAGTAAGGGTTTCCCCTAACAATCCTTTAAGCAAAATGTCCATATATAACTGAAAAGTGTGCTGATGATTTTTGGTGATGGATTTGAAGCAGTGCTATCTACAATATTAACACAAACAGAATAGTTCTAAATAAAGTTTGTGGCAGTGATTAGGGCTAAATACAACTAGATGTTTTTCCAGAATGGAATTTTGATGCAAATGAAAGCACAGTCAAGCTTTACTGGGTGATGTTAAAAGGGTATATAAAGGTAAGCATTTTTTTTTTTAGTTATTATTTCTTATTCTATATATTTTGCGTATTTTAAAAAAATAGTTGGTTTAATCTATTGTTTTCTATTGCCAATTGAGTCATTATATTGTTATTCACAAAGCACTGCGATAATCAAAGGCTAATCATAGTGGAATTTTTAACTCTAATTGTAATTAGTAAGGAATAAAAGAGAAAGCTTCATTAAGGCACACCTTTAAAGAGGGAACTGATCATTGTGCAAAACATCAATTTTAGTTTAGATTTAATTACATTCAAAACTAAACCCTGGGATTTTCACATCAATAGAACTACAAATGACAAATTTAAATTACAGTCTTGTGAAAATATGTTCTCTTTATAACTTTACATTCTCATTTACAGTATTTTTCTGAGTAGAAAGCAATGTATTCCACAGATTGGAACCTGCATTTAATACAGATATATGATAAATAAACAAATACATGTAAATAGACTAATTATGTATCTTTTAAGAAATGTGGAAATAATTTTAAAATGCAAAATACTCTAATCTCTGCATCTATAGAGAAGTCAAAGTCAAGATTTTTTTAATTTACTAGGCCAYCCAATCTTTTCAGTAATAAAATACTACCTTCTCCAAATATCTGTCTCTCTGTCTTGTTATTCCTACCAAGGCCCTTATCCTGAAAGGATGAGTTTAGTAAATTAGTTTCCATATTCAACAAGGCTGTGAATGAGTTTTGTTGCTGTTGTTGTTGTTGCCGTTGTTGTTACTATTCCTATCATCATTGCTGTTGCAGTTATTATTATTATTATTATTATTATCTTCATCAGCATCATCATAGAATCATGGAATCATTAAGATTGTAAAAGACCTTGAAGATCATGAAGTCTGTCTGTTGACTCAGCACTGCCGTGTTCACCACGTGCCACATCTGCACATTTTTTAAACACTTCCAGAGATGGTGATTCTACAACCTCCCTGGGCAACTTGTTCCAATATCTGAACACCCTTCCAGTGAAGAAAGTTTTCCTAATATCCAATCTAACCCTCCCCTGGCACAGCCTGAGGCCATTTCCTCTTGTCCAGTCACTTGTTACCTGATAGAAGAGATTGACTTCCACCTCACTATACCCTCTTTTCAGGCAGTTTTAGAGAGGGATAAGATCACCTTTGAGCCTCCTTTTCTCCAGACTAAATAACCCCAGCTCCCTCAGCTGCTCCAAAAAACCCCCTGTAAACTGTAAATTAAGTAAACTTTAGTAGTCCTCAGGAAAAATTTCCTAAATTGAGGAGCAGGGGAGAAAAAGTTGAAGCTAAGTCCTTGTCAGCCAGCAGCTGAACTGACTACACATTTTAGTTAAACCAATCAACATTTTATTTCTATATACCAATGCTTCAGCTCTATGGTTTCTTTCCCTTTGCTGTGGTGTTTTCACATGCTGAGAGTTGCATCAGGACTACTACTTTAAGGTCTGCCTGTGTCTGCAATAGTGCCTGTTTCAGTAGCCAGCAGTCTTGGGGCAAATGGGAAACAGAACTGTACTCTTTTATCCCTGATAAGAAATTAAGTATATCCATAGAAATTTAGTGGCAGCTTAGTCCCATTGATCAGCCCCCTAATATAATCACTGTGTTTTGTTGAGACAAGCTGAAGCTTTTCAGTATTGCAGCTGTGGTGAACTTTGAGACAGATGTCTTCTCTGGAAGGCCCCAGAGTCCTGTATGCTGAATATGTGCCATCCCTTAGGGTACTTTGATATTCTTTGACTAGAAGGCACAATTTTAGGGAAGAAAGGGGCCAGGATAAGTATTAGTAAGTGCCTTGGTCCAGATGGGACCTTGATTTAAGTGTTGCCTCCCAGCATGACAGGGAGGAATTCGTCATGAGAACGATACCTTTTGGCGGTTTACCATGGCACTAAGTGTCTGCCTGCCATTGCAGTTATTGAAAATCTGATCAATAAAAAGAAGGATGCCTGCAGTACAATTCAGTTCACCAGGTGTAGGAGCATCTACTTTGAAGTAAGCTGAATCTCTTTCTGGGCTCAATTGACTGTTTTGACTACATTGTCATTAAACAGAATGAGAGTTCAGCCTTTTGCCTCAGTATTTGTAGACTGAACAGCAACTTACTGCAATTCAAGTAACAGTTTTTGTATTGTGCCTGTAAAATGTACCGGATCCGAAGGTGTGTCCTCCTTCCTATCCATTAATGCCTCTTGGCACTTCCTATCCATGAAGGCACTTGGCACTTCTTCAGTCAAAGTTGGTTTTGCTGTCTCCTTGAATTTAACTTCATAATACTAACTTCTTTCCTGAAATACTCTATACGCTGAGTTTCTACTTAAAAATTATTGTCGTGATTTGGTCAGGAACATGCAAAGATGTTTTGTGTATGGAGTACAGCATGTAGGATAAATATTTCCTGAAGTGGTGACTGATGTCTGCTATAAGCTAGAGCAATGAAACTTATAGGTAAGTTTGTAGAATTTACATATATGCTCTCTCCATGCCATAGAGCCCTTTCTCATATGTATTAAGCAATAATGGCTTTGTATTGGCTTTTTTCCATGAGAAGGGTAGTATTTTTTAATGAAATTCTGCTGTATATTCTATTTTGGAAGCTTATACTTAATATCMTTTCTCATGGCTCACCAAATGATAAAGACTATCCCTCTTATAACTCATTTTCTGAGGCCTTAGATGTGCAATGGAGTTACTGCAGTTTGAAAATTTATTGTGCATCCATAGAGCTGCAGTTACTTAACTGTGTCTCTTTCTTACTGCAGAAAGCCCATAGAAAACCAAGCCGGTTAAGCATTTTACTGTGACTGAAGTGCTTCATTTTGTCCTATGTTTKGCATGAGCTGTGTTCACATACGCTGTCACTATGGTTATGTTCACATGTGGTAATGCCTCAAGTATCAGTAACTGATTCAGGAGTCTGAGCTGTAATAAATATTCAGTTTCCAGTAGATATAGCAAAWGTGTACCAGAAAATGGAATTGGGACCTAATCTTCTGGCTGGTCACAATCCACCCTGCAGTCCTTTCTCCTGATCCCAGTCTCACCATAGACCAACTGATGTGACTTTTAAATTTTTAATTAATTAATTTACTACTAGTAGTAGTAGTAGTACTATTATTATTAATAATAATAATTTTCTCCAGAGCAAATCAGGTTGCATGGCAGAGAAGGATCTGGGGTGTGCTCCAGTAGATTCCACTCTCCAAGATTGTGGGTGCACTGCATAATGCTGTAACTGATGATGTGAACTCCACCTATCACAGAATCATAGAATCATATAGTTGTTTAGGTCGGAAGGGTAATTTACTGCATGCTTCCAATATATATCTAGGTGAGTAATATTATTTGGAAAATTCTGTTTCAATTCATAATCATGAATGCACTTTTAAAGATTTTTAGACCAAATATCTCAAAGAACTGAATTCATTTTTCCCCTGCCTTTCCCTGTAGGGTGTATGAGCTCATTTGCCTAAAGTCAGAAACTAAATCTATTGTTGGTGAATCTCAATGTGGTCCCCTGTGTACTAGAACATTTTGTGTGTTTCACTGGACTGACTTTTCCCTTATTATCAACAGAATATACACACCTGTATGGATAATAAATCAAAGACTCTAGGTTACAAAATTCTCAGAAATAATTCTGAAGACGTATAAAATATAGTTGTGGGAAAATCAGACAAAGCAGATTCCATAGTACAAGAGTTTATGTAAATGAGACAAACCCAGGAAAGGTAATAGCATTTGTTAGATCAGCTGTTACGACTGTGTAAAACAGAAAAGCTTGATGAAAGCACTCTACCGACAGACATGCCAACTTTTAGTATATTTATAAGATGGAGAAATAAATTTTCTTAACTCCCCAAATRTCTTGCTACAATGCTTTCTTTAACATGGATCCTGTTACAAGTCTTGAAAGTATGAGCTAAATACCTTTTTCAAAAAACTGCGTCGGGCAAGCAGGTAGCTCCTTTCACTGTCAGAGCAAYGCCCTTTATTGTTCAAAGTACTCTGTTAATCACATCTTGTTGTCCACACTCCTTGGGGGAAATTAATTTCATTTACCTTTAGATATCTGCAACTATCTATTTATCCTGTATGAAGATCTTCTCTGTGGACATTAGGGACATTTAAGCACTTCCAGGCAGTCTGATTTTACTTGGTTTTAGCAGTCACTTGAGGACAAAATTACTCAGGGTCTAAAAATTCCTTTTTTCTCCCCCTCCCTCTTTTCAGTTTTTTACAGGGAATCTAGATGATCGGAGTGAATATTTAGCTGTAGACATCTAGCAGCAGGTGGGATGAAACACCCATTCTTACGCAGTAAACTTAAGATACCAGCAATAATGACCGATAACTGTAAGAAAATGGCACCCAAAACCTGAGTTATCCCCTGAGTATTTTGGTTGGTTAGTTGTTATTTGTTTTCATGTTAATAAGACAGTTTTGCTAACTGGATGCACAACACACATTTAGAGATGCAGATCCACTCATTACTTGCTGTAACACCTTTCAACCAGAGATCTTCCTGTCTTATCTTGCATTTACTCATGCAGACAAGACTGGGTAGGCAGGCAAAATGTGGACAGAATCTTATCTGACAGAATAGTGACACCTGTCACTGGTTCCTTTGGCTATATTTATACTTGAGGTTAAAGCTAGAAGCCAGGATGGATGCTGGATTTAAACTGATTAATCTAAAATTATGCAGAATTTTCTTTGGCCAATTAGAAATCCCCCAAACAATTCTAGGCCAGGGATAACTCCTGATAAACAATTTCTGTACGTTTCCTATTTACTTAGGAGGCTAAGAATTTACATGGAAGCCCTCTGTGTCAGCTGGCGTTAGTGTACTGCATTTTTTTTTAGTTTGCTGGCAAAGTCAGATTTGCTAGACAGAAGTTTTTGTTAGAGGTAGCAAGGCAATAAAAATATTCTGGAAATGCATGATAAAGAGTAGGATATTTCACCTTCTCTTTGATCGGTGTACTATTAGTATGACGACACATTAAAATTGTTACATATTGACTCAGATTTCTACAGATCTATATCACCCTGTCCCTAGATATGATTGTCTCACCAGCTTAAGGTTTAGCAGCTGGCATTCAGCTTGCAGTCCTGATTTTTGAATAACATGCAAAAATACTAAGAATTCTACTGTTTTCCTGCATTTAATATGTGCCAAACTGCATGTACTACATCTTACCATAGGCAAATGCTGCATAGCACAAAAGTAATTGAATGATAACTTTTAAAAAGGATTAATCAGACAGAGATTAAAATAACTTCTCACTTTTCCTAAATAATAAATGGGCTTTAGGCTGTATTGCTTTTTCTGTCAATGGCAAAAGGAAGGAACTGGAAAATACAACTGTAAGAGAGGAAAACTCTTATGCAGCTCATGTCTTTATAGCCTCCCGGAGGAGATCAGATGCAGTGGATAAATTATACCCTTTTGAATCCAGCGTATTTGGGGATCATCTGTGGTTCTGTAAGAGAAACACTAAAATGTGTTTATTATTAGTTAGTTTAGGTTATTAGACTGGCCACAGAATTAGGAGCTAGAGACTCTTTAACTCTCTGATCTTCTACAAAATCCTTAATAACCCTCTGCTGACGTCAATAGAATTTAGTCTTTGGTGTTTACAGTCTCATCTATAAGAGAAGGATCATACTTATCAACCTCACAGGGATCATGTAGGATTAATTATTTAATAGTTAGGCAGTGATGTAAAAGGAAAAGTATTCTATTGCCTTCATAAATACTGAAATATGACACTGTCATCTTGCGGTATCTAGTTGAAGGTGAAAAGAGAGTGTCTGTTGTGTCAGCAGTAACACACATGAAAAACTGCAGCATTTTGTTTTTGCTGAAGAAAACTAGGTTTCCACAGCAGTAGCTTAGCTCCACTTCTAAGCAAATTTTATATCCTATGTGCAGTTTGAGTAAGCTGGCCATGGGAAAAAGACTGAAGAACGCTAAACAGAAGTTAGGGAGAGCAGTACAGGTCATACAATCAAACAAAAAAATAATTGAGACTCACACATTTGTTCTCAGAGACATTTTTGTGCTACATAATAAAGCAAGGATATGTTAGTTGGTTGGATCGTCATATAATTTTTCTCTTCTTCTGAATATTGAAAAAAAATCCTCAAATGTAGCTAGTCCTTTAATAATTTTTTATACTGAAATATTTTTGTAGCAAACCCTTTCATGAACTGGACAGATGCCATAATGCACAAAATAGGTATTTAAGTTCAAAAACTTTACGTTTCACTATAGATTTTTACCATTCCTCTTCAACCAGTTAGTTATTCACCACTTTTTGAAAAG
Source organism: Parotia lawesii (assembly GCA_003713295.1). Taxonomy (NCBI): domain Eukaryota; kingdom Metazoa; phylum Chordata; class Aves; order Passeriformes; family Paradisaeidae; genus Parotia; species Parotia lawesii. The sequence goes on from RAHM01000126.1 coordinate 2,218,152, forward strand.
TAGCTAGGGAAGAAACTGGTAATTTCTGGGACATTTAATTGCTGGACAGCAGAAGAAATCTGATCAAAGGGGTATTAGTGAAGGTAAAAGCACACTTGTGCAAAGGAGCTTTCCAGCACAGAGAGCAAGGCCAAGAGTTTTGTCATTTTAAAAATTATGAAATAGTAAAGTCTTGGACTAAGAATGAAGTATAGCCTCCCCACAGGTGATAAGCAAGGCACATGGCATTATTATCTGTATGTAAAGTGCTTTTTTCACTGACCATTAGCATGGTGTAACTCTCCCCACTTGAGTGAATAATCGACAGCCAGTGATTGCCTTCCACAGAGGTTCATTTTGCTTTACTTTGGTAATGAGAAGGGTTTATTCATATTTTCTAATATCAAAATGCTCAAAGTAAGATCAACAAGGAATTACAATCCTGACCCTGAATCTTCTAATATGTATGGATAAATTTACATATTTGAGTAGCTGCATTGACTTCATTATGCCTATTCACACGAGTAATGCAAAAAATAGATGCTTGCAGAACAACCCTAAGGCAGCATTTTCTGCATTATGCATTTTACTTCACTGAGTGACTAAAGGCGTAGTGAAAGTCAATAGTCCCACAGCCGTATGCAAACAGAAAAAGAGCATTATTACTCTTGCTTTTTACTTTTCTTTCAAAGCTATGTGAATATATTTTCAAAGTAATACTTGACAGAACTGTTTCATGCAGTTTTGTGCTGTTTTACGTATTTATCCAGTACCAAACCCATTACCATCTCACCCTATGCACCCATAAATTACATACAGCTCTGATCAGATTTTCACTAAGCTGCCTAAACATTTTAAAARTACAAAAAGCTACAGTATCACTAACACTAGTCATTTCTTACCAGTAGTGTGCTGCTGCACTGTTTCATGAGGCAATAATGTAGTTCTGATCTCGGAATAAAGTGTTTGTTCTTCATCCTTCATACTCCACAGGATCATAACCTCATAAAATAGCAGAATACTGCTATTATCACTCAATCATTACAACAGACATTCTAGTGTACCTGTTTATTATAGTTTTATTAGAGTTCTGTAGCTATTAGCCTTCCAGCATCAAAAAAGTGTCCACACTCACTATAAAAGTGCTTCCAAAACTTCCTATTTTTAATTTAATTTTAATTTGTTTCATACCAGGGAGAAATCAGCTTTTAAACATAAAGAAGTCTACACATACAACACAGACGAGAAATCTACTGGAAGCAATATAAGGGCCATTCACTTAAGAGTTGGMCTTGATCCTTGTGGGTCTATTCCAACTCAGAATAATCTGTGATTCTGAAAATCTTGTGCAATTATACTTTCCATAATCATTTCACCTGCATTGTCTAGTGGCATGTGGTATTAAAGCCACAGGACTCCAACTGGCTTTAATGGAAGTCAGATGGCTAAAACCATTTGAAACTGAGACTCTGAGAAAAATGTATAAAACACAGGATATTATAATAATCCCATTACAAACTCACTCATCACTTCTACCCTTCTCATAAAGATGATTGTCATGACAATTCACAGTCCTGTCCCTTCTCTAGTGATTTACCCCTGAGCAAACCATGCATTAATCAGAACCCAATAAAATTACATTCAGTTTGCATTCACATTGCACAGGTAAAAAAGGCTGCTCAAAATGCCATGCTACACAGAATCAGGGTAACGGCTTTTAAAAGGTATATAAAGACAGAAAAAGACACCAGCAGTGTGAACAATATCTAATGTTAAAGGAGTACATTTTTTATCTTGACTTTCATTCATACAATTGTATTTTCAAATTTAAAAAAAATAGTGTAAGATATGCAGGGAAAAGGGCATTATAAAGATGTCTTTGACATCTGAGAGCACAAGTTTTGGGAAGGGCCTTTTATAATCTTACTGTACAGGTTCAAAATGTACAGTTTTGAAAGCCTCTGTACAGTGAAAATGCTCCCTTGTTTGGCACTTCTAGATATGCCAGTACTAGCCAAGATGAAAACAGTGGACCACAGGTGTTTATAGGCGTGTACAAATTCCCTATGTGTTTTACTTACAATTTTCTCTGCCAGGTTTTCTTTGTCTCCAGATTTGTTCTTAAGTTTCAATGCTTCTGACATCATCTGTTTCACCATTTATCTGAATATAACTGATTATAATAATGCTTATTCCCAAGAATTCTTAAAGAGAATCAAAATTATTCCACATTTTTTACTTAAACTGATAAAAGGGAACACTAATTTTTTTCATAAATTTACATGTCCTCACTTGCAGAAGAAATCACCAGTGTTTGGAGAATCTGGAGAAAAGCTCACAGATATAAGCTTAAGTAATATTTGAAGCTATGGTTAAGCAATGTCCACCTTTTTTTATATATTCTTTATGTTGAATTTCACGGTCTTCCATTGTGTTTACTTATGTTAATAAAAAAAAAAAAAGGAAGCTGTTTCTTCTGGTTTCTTTCTTTGTATTTTGAACTTTGAGACCAATACTTTGGATTTTCTTCAGGACTGTAAATAATCATAAGATTATAAAACAAATTCTATTCATTTAGTCATTTTTTCAAATTGATTGCCCTTCAAAGCAAGCCAGTGAATCTAGATTAAAGTTTTATATGCACAAACCAACACGAGATTCTCAAAGAAGCTGATATTTAGACAGCAATATGAATGGTAGATAATATTGACTGATAAGGTATTTGTACCACATGTCATATATATCAGTTTTCAATTCTGATTCAAGTATTTTCTTGTTACAGCACTGTGGATAACATCAAGGTTTTGTGGGGGTTTTTTAAGGKTTAACTTCAAGAATTCCTGTGGGTAATTCAGAATACTCGAATATGTCTATAAAGAACTTAAATCTTTTCTTTTATAGTGATTACATTTGGTATTTAAGTTACAAAAATACTTAAAGTCCATTGTATACTTTTTTAAGAGGCAAATGCTTGTAAAGTCTGAGGAGCTGGTAAATCGGTTTTGTAAGGCTGTTCAATACTTTAAGATGTCTGGATAAAAGGTTATATTTGGAATCACTGTTGCCTGACTTATAAATCCATGTTAGAAATGTTCAAGTTATTTTTAGAGAAGTCCTAAAAGAGTGGAAATCTTTAGGGAAAAGAAAAGTTGTGGTGGGTTATATTAGAGAGTTCCCATTTTAACAAACTTATGTCTGCATTTTATAACAAGTTATTTCTTGTCCAAAGTTACGCTGCTTACATATTTTTTATCTTTCCAATTTTATCTGCAAGTTTATTTTTTAGAGAGAAAAGAGGATTATAATTCGGCTTAAAATGACTCACAGTAAACTAGGTGACAGAAATAAAAAGCACAAATATAGAATGTTTTTTGTATCAACTGAGAAATGTCTCATATAATTGAATTTGCTGCATGAATTCCCTTTAGATAACTGGAGTCCTTGCATAAATCTTCTGAAATTGAGTAGTTTTAGTATCTACTTATATACCCAGTAAAATATACGCAGTTTGTGGTTGTGTAGGTCACTGTGGGCAGTCACTGCAAGAAAATCAGGCTCACCAGTGAGCAGAAAAAGAGTGTTGGGAGCCAAATACTGGGGAGGCCATAAGCCTGGATTGGGTACTAGAGAAATCAACACGTTTGAGAGTTCACTGCTGGAGAGACCAAGGCAAGAGTGGTGGGTTAACCTTGACTGGCTAACAGACCCACCCAGCCACTCTCTCACTCTCACCTCAGAAAGATGGAGGGGAAAAATAAGCCAGAAAATTCCATGGGTCCAGACACACTTCAATTACTGTCTTCAGCAAAACAAACTCAATTTGGGGAAGATTAATTTCATGTACTTCAATAAAAACAGAGCAGGATAGCAAGAAACAAGGACAAAACTAAAAGCACCTTCCCCCTACTTCCCACTTTCCCCCCAAGTCACTCTTGACTTTTCACTCCTTCACTCTTAAATTTTCTGTCTCCTCCCTCCCGCCTTGACAAATGGCTCAGGGGGATAGGTTATGGGAGTTGAGATCAGTTAATAACACTTCACCTCTGCTACACTTTCTTCCTTATGCTGTTTCCCTACTCCAGTGTGRGATCCTTCCCAAGGGACACAGTCCTTCATGAACTTTTTCCTGTGCCATATATAATTTGGTTTTCCCCTTCATTTGTTTCTTGAAGAAAAAAAAAAAAACAGATTCAAAGAAAAAACCACAAACTATTAGGGACTTTATTTGTTGGCCAAATTTACTGATTTTTTTCTTTTTGAAGCAGTGTACGGATGGCTTTCTTGCTGCTTTATCTAACTCTAAATACATTGTCTCACATAAAATTATTGTTCCAGAAAACACTGAATTTTGTCATCAATAACAGCATCATATTCATAAATATTTAAGAATGAAACTCTGGATATGCACTTCCCAAAGCAACGACAAAAAACAGAAACAAACCCCACTGTTTATGGCACCCTGAAGAAATCAGATTCTTAGACATTTAAACAAGCTTATAGCATAGTCTTTAGCAAGGACCCCAAAACTGCAATATTATATTGTTACAACATTAAGTRGATTTCAATTATACTAATATCTACTTGTAGAGAACAAAAAAATATAGTSAGATACGCTGTTTTAGATGTGATGTAACTTTCATTTCTGAATTAGGGAAGTAGTACACTAAAAATATAGGTAATTTCTCCCCTGTTAAAGAAAGTCTCGAGTTGTTGTATTTTATTTTATAGTCTTGGCTGCAATGACTCTTCCTACACTTATTACTCTTGTTTATTTCTTCTTGACTTTTCTTCAAATTATGGCATGCAAAGATATTGGTAGTGGTGCCTTTCTTGTACTTCTAGATATTAAGGTGCAGTATGAACTTATGTGTGATTTTTTCATTTACAGTTAAATTAATCCTGGATGTTCTTCAAGCCATATACTTCAGATGATTTGAAACGGAATTATATTTTTTACCTTTGTGGATTAGTAGCCTTCATTCATATTCTACTTTAGTTGAGTTAAACTTCACTGGCCATCTAGTCCTTGGCTTCTCTGGCTATTAGTTCCACCCTACAGGTACTAGGATAGCTTGTAAACAGAGATAAGTTTTGAAAATTAATACAGAAATCTGTGGTAAGAACTGATTCTCATTTATTTTTATGATGTTTTTATATTTTCAGTAACAAAGAAATAAAGCAATGTTGTCTTTGGATTGTTTTATTGACTTGATCCACAATCTGTTGGGTAATTCCTATGCCACTGTTACCTCTCTTGCTCTGCACTTAAAAAAATGGACAGGAACAACAGATTTATACTCTTCATTTTCATCTTCTTACTTTTCATCTTCTTACTTTTCATCTTCTTGTCCTATCTTTGGTTCATACTGTGCCTAAGAAGTTAAAACCAGAAATTAATAAACTGGTGTTTGTATCAGCTATATATATACTATTTTCCTATTGTGAAATAAGGAAATTCTACTAAGAAAGGAACAGCCACTGTTTAACACAAAGAAAAAAAGGGATTATTCACTTGGGAAAATATCCCASTCTATGTTATATTTGTACATGCTGATATCCAATGTCATCCACAGTAATATTTCCTCAGTGTTTGTCATCCATGCAGATGTAAGTTAGTGTGGTGCTTTTAAAGATTAACTTCTGGCAAAGGTCATGTACAGCTGATCCTACTGTTTAACAACTGTCTTACTATGTATTGTAGCATGCACATGCAGTAAGGTGTACTTGTGCTGGTAGAAGATTCTTTTGCAAATGCTAAGATGCAAAAGTATCTTTCTTTTTTTTTTTTTTAATCCTCATATTAATTTTATTTCCTTACCCTTTGAGGGAATCATGCGGTAAGACAGAGTTTTTGTTTTCTTTTTAATACAGGTTTTCACATGAAGAGTTATTTTGGAGAGTTATTTTATTGTAATGGATTTTACATAGTTACTTTTTAAATTAAGTAAAACTCACACAAAGTTTCTAAATAACATGATGTTGAAAGTAAATAGATACACCTTACTCTGTGAATCAAAAGCTAGGATGTCAATATCATGCATGACAAGTAGATTAAAAATTTTTATATAATCCTCAAAGGATAACAGAATTTTTTTTGATCTTGGACGCTTTTTTTTCAACCTATGTGTAAATATCACTTCATCAGTTTTCTACCTACTGTAATTTTCTTGGATAAACTCGCATAGATTTTCTTTTACTTTGGGTGCCATTTGACATTGATTTTTTTTTTACCAAGTCATAAATCTGTATGAAAACTATACTCAAATGCAGGCCTGTTAGTATGTATTTTTCTAATACTTTGTTTTACATAAAATTTACCTGCTTTCTTCTCCTACTGTGTAAGAATAGTTAGCCAAACTTTTGAAGAAAACAGTGATTCATTATTAATTTCTAGAAATTTTGACCTGGAAGTCTCAACTTCTTGATTTTCTTTTAATTCTTTCTTTGTAGCAACTGTTCAGACATGATTTCCTGATTCATATTTCCTGGCTGTAATATGAAATAAAAGACATCTTTAAGTCCCATGGAAATAATACTCTCCAGAGTGGAAGTACTGACAGCTATGGAGAGAGAAGGAAAGGAAGTGAGAACAAAGTGGTATTTTAGCACATGAAAAACAACTCTCTTCTCTAGTAAAACAATAAAAATTGTATTGACTGCACTGCAAATATCTTTTTTCTAAATTAAAATTACTTTCTTATTTTTAACACTGTTGAATAAAACAAGAACATGTTCACTACCAGGAAAGGAAGATGCTACTCCTCCCCTCAAATCCCCAAAAATTGGAAAATAAGCACTGTGAGGTTCAGAAATGCAGGCAATTAACTCTACTAAGACAATCAGTTTGCTTTACAGGGGAGGGAACATTTTAAAAAGGAATAAGTCTTAATGCTCAATTTCTTTTTTGCTTTAATCATCACAGGTATTAAACCAGAAAAAGCTCCTATCAAGTTCAGATAATGAAATATAAACAGGATTGAAACGTTCTTCTTAAGAACAGAATGAAAGTAATATGGGGAAATCTACAGCAGAGGTTTTAGAAAAATCAGTGATAATATAGGAATGTAAATATTACAGAAACAGACTAGTGCTACTAACATTAAATTACAGGTAAAAGAAATTAAGGTCAGGATTATCACCATTGTATTACAGCAAGACTTTTAAAGAGTTACTGGACACATTAATGAAAATCTACATGTTATATATCTTAGCAAAAAATCCAAGAACCATCAATAAGTTGAAAAATCCAGTGTCATGAAAATATTCCATTTATTGCACAAATATCTAAATGCAATGTTGTTTTATTTAAACTATCTGACTTAAATAGGTGATGAAACAAGTACCTAAGACTGGAAAAATGCAGACACAATATCTGTCTCTAGACAAAGAGGAAAAAAGTCTCTAGGCAATAATAAGATAGACAGCTTTTTTAGTAGAATATATGGGGCAAGAATAACAAGAGGAATTATTGATAAATATTTGTACAATGGTGATGAGATCAGCATGAGGCAACATAGAATTCTCAGAAATGGATCACATCAAACCATCGTATTGTATAAAAGAACCAAAGACCTTATGGTTATTGAAGAAGAACTCAAAAGAGAAGCCTTTCATAAGTCATGCCTATTACATCTTAACACTAGTAATATTTTGGCACTATGTTACACAGCAGCCTTAAAAGCAAGACAACACCCTGTAAATAATATTATTAGACATTGAATATGAAACTATCTGTTAAAGAAGAAAAGTCTATTGGTTAGAAACCTCAAGGATTTTATACACACCAAGCAAATGAGCAGAAATCTTGCTAGAACTATTGGATTTTAACGYTACCTGTTGGAGAAGTCACTGATTTGATGTGTATCCCATTTTACTAGTTTCCTACTCTTAGACATGCAACTACTTATGAAACTGTAAGAAGAGAACTGAGGATGAAATWAGCCTGTAAAAATTTAAAGCAAAACAATTATTCACCATATTATACARTGATGTAGTAAAATAAACTATATAGTGCTAACTAAAATACTATTTTTGTAGCTTATTATTCCAGAGTTGGAATTTTCATGAGTTTAGTAACTTATGCAATTTAAAAATCTGGGTTTAATTTGTTGAAATAAATCTAATTCATAAACTCCCTCCCCACTCTGTTATCTATTACCTATGAATAATGTGCACAACTCAACATCAAAACTATTGGTCTTTTAAATTTTGTCACTGCTGCACTCTCACAACTCTGTTCTCTAAAACTTGACAGTCATTCAGAAAAACAAACTAGCTCTTTGTTGTCTTATTTTTGGTCTAAGAAGGTCTTATACTAGGTCTATCATTCTTTTCCAAGAGGAAAAGAATAAGATAGTGAAAGTTGTTTGCTTATAAAGGGTCTGATTGTCATTGTGATACTTTATAAAAAGATTCCTGTAAATTTATATTTACATAATGAAAAACCAGGCTGGGACAATGTCAGAACTTTGTTGTTGCAGATTTTTCTCTCTTCAGACTTTTCAGATATGATTGAAATCCAAAGTAACACATTTAAGTACTGTGTTCATTTCAGAAATACAGATATTCTAAGGTGTGACCACCAAGGTCTCTTAATATAATTCAGATGTTGWACAATTATATGTCTCATGCTGCTGTATATCTGGCCCATGCATTTCTATGTTTTCTTGCTTTCAGTTCCATCAGACTGTGTCAAAACTTTGGCGAGGGCTCAAATTATTAGGTACTTATTTAAAAAAAAAAAAAAAAAAAGCAAGAGGAGCATCTACTGGTGATTCAGTAGCTCTCTACCTTCAGAAGACAGATGCAATAGACCAGGAGTCTCCATGGATGCCTAAAAGCTGCTGAACATGTGCTGTACCAATTATAGACAGAAAAAAAAGCAGCTCAACAGGCTTCTTGCCTTGTTTTCTGTTGACTTGAGTAAAAATTAGACACTTATTTTGGTCGAAATTAGTTTTTTCCCAGTGTTGAAAACATAAAATTCAAGGAAAATACTGTCTAAAATATGTGGAATGGTTCTCTCCTTGTATATTTTTAGTTTTGTATCTTTTTTTCCTATTTTTGTTACCAAGACAGRGATTTTGCCTTTTTAACAGTATTGCTGAAAAACAGCTCTGGAATAAAAGTAGAAAGTACTCATAAATTCAATCTAGAGTTCAAGAAGAGAAATTATTTTGTTTTTCACACAACTGAAGGGGGGGTCTGCAGAAAGATGAAGCCAGTTTCTTTCAGTACTGCCCAATGACAAGATCAGAGGCAATGAGCTCAAAGTGAAACAAGAGAGGTTCTTTCTGAACACCAGGAAACACTTTTTTCCCTGTGAGGGTGACCAAGGACTGTCACGGCTTGCCCATGTGCCAATTAAAACAATATCAATTATTTGAGATACTGAAAGAGTGTTTAAAGATGATCCTGGCTTTAGGTGACCCTGCTTGAGCAGGGGCATTGGACCACATGATCATCAGAGGTTGTCATGGTTTAAGCCCAGCTAGCAGCTCAGCCCCACACAAACWCTCTCTCACTCCCTCACAGTGGGATGGGGAGAGAATCTGAAGAGTAAAAGTGACAAACTCATGGGTCAAGATAAGGACAGTTTAATAGGGAAAGCGAAAGCCACACTTGCATGTGAAATAACCCAAGGAATTCATTCCTTGGGTAGGCAGGTGTTTAACCATCCCCAGGAAAGCAGGGCTTCATCATGCATAGTGGTGACTTGGGAAGACCGACACCYTAAATCTGAAGTGTCCTCCTTCTTCTTCTTTCCCAGATTATTTTTTTGTGCCAAAACCAACAAACAGGTCCTTTGCAACCTTAATCATTCCATAGTTCTRTGATTTCTTTTATTAAAAGCCTACATTATTTTTCAAAAATTCTAATATAAAGTGCAGAATCATGCTTCAATACTTTAGTTATCCTCTGCCTATGACAGCCAAAATAATTTTTTTATCAGCAAATGAAAACTCTAGTTTTAGTAAAGAGATGCAGATATTTTAATTCTAGCAAGTAAACCTGTTGAGATAGTTCTCTAGAGACAACATGACATTTAAGAGAAGGCAGAAAGAGTTCTTTAAAAAGAAAAAAAATTATTTTGATTTTATTATGTTGTGATTTCTTACAAGGCAAGACTGACATGTCTTTTCACTGATCATGCTGTATCTGAATAAACTGAATGCAGTAGATATTTAATTCCTTGTAATGGTCAATCCCTGTATCTAAATCAGTCTCACAATGATCCTATATTTTTGTGAGTACTAAAAGACTAACAATGTGCCTCCATACAGCAATATGAGCTGTTTTAAGGTGTATAGTAAGACTTCCATGGAGAGATGTTCTCCATATTCTTCTTCAACAAGATACTCTGGACAGTGACTGAACACAAATTTCCTGAACCACCAAGTGTAGTCAGTTTTCTTTAGGGTAGAGGTTCTTTGTTGTCTTATATTTGGTCTAAGAAGGTGTCTATTAATTGTCTTATACTAGGTYTGTAATCCTTTTCCAAGAGGAAAAGAATAAGAAATAACCACGGCAAATTTCAATGACTGTAAGACCAGAAAGGAATATATGATGTTCTAAATTAACCTTGTGCTTCACATGGTTCATAGTCTTCACGTGGTTCATATACACTCTATCAAAACCAAATACTGAGTGAAAAAAACTTTTCATTTACTGGCAGTTGTAAATGAACCAAGAGCAAAAATAGGTAGCAAAATATTCTGGAGAAGAAATTTCCTTCAATCACAAAAAGCAGATTAGGTCAAGAATGTTGTATGATCCCAGGCAGACCAGATAAAACCTTTCACCTGCTGCAGAAATCCACAAAAGCTGTAAAAACACCAGATGGATCCCTTCTAAGATTGCAATTTATGAATAAATGCAACTCCCAGGTGTAATATGGGAGGATTCCGACCACAGAGTAAAGAACAAATATAGATATCTACATGCTTACTGTCTTAAAATTCCAGTTATGGTCAGGATAGATCAAGATGCTGGATCTTGCCTATCCATAGACTCTAAGCCCCACTTGTAACAATCTTAGGTAACTCAGCCCACCTGTGCACAGCGCAGACCCCCCCCCCGTAGATGTGGTGCTATATCTGCCAACTACATGTGCCATCTCAGCTCCTTTGGAGCATCACAGACACGCCTGTGTTTAGACAATTTAATTAAGTCTTTTACTCACATACTAAGTGTGGTTCTGCATATCTCACATTTCTCCAAATCCTGAATAATTTTGTGTCCTTCTCTGAAGTGCAGTAGTTTTATCAATTCCACCTCTTGCATGTCTTGAATTCCAAAATTTGAGAAGAACTTAAAATATTCTTATCAATATTGTGCCCAGACCCTCAAATTATCTCACATCACAGTCATTGCTACCTCTAGCAGAAGCAGAGGATGAAGTAATAAGACTMATTTCAAAGAGCTGACTCAAGGAAATAGTTAAAGATTTTGTTTCCTTGATTRGTACAGATGTCGATATAAGAAAACACCCCTAATATTATATTCAAATACTCTTTACCAATTTGCAATATTACATTTAAGTAGATGGTATGAGAAAATATTTGCCATCTTTCCATATGCAAAGATTTATACTTACGAATTCCCTCAGTGCAATGTGGGTGTAGATGTCAACTAAGACATGAATTATAGATCACTGATTAATGATTTTAAAAGACTTCTTACCAAGTCAGTGCATACTGATGACTTGATTAGATTTGCTAATGTACCTCTTCATGCTCTCTCTGGAAAGCTCCTGTATTTTGTCAGATTGGGAACTTTGACTTTGTTCTAAGCCTTCGATATTATGACCTACAGTAAACTTCTATTACCACTGAGTTAAGTGAACATGATAATTTGCTTTTCTTTGTTTCAGTTTAGATCTAAGATGCATTTTATTTACACACCCCAGACTACAGTTTCATAGGCAAGGTGATTAGTGAAACTACATGCAAATTTTTTGCACAAAACTGCTGTAAAATGAGTAGAAAACTAAGTTTGGGGGTCATACTTACTGTTCATGGGAAAACATAGTAAAGCTACACAGGAACATCTTTTGAATTCATTACTATTGATTAAATTTTTAATGTTATAAGGAGCTTCAAATAATTCCCAGAGAGAAAGGATAGCAAATGAGTTAAAGATTAAGTTATAATTCTAACTACTAGGTTCAAGAACAATTGTCTATAACAGTGCAAAAAGGAGAATAAGACATACTGAAGAAAAAGCTTACGGTAGGTACTATGGGTCAGAATCAGGAACGTGAATCAGGAAGATTATGCTGCTGCAGAGAATGCAAATGCCGTTGCGGAATATGTAAGAGTACAACCTAAAGATAATCTTCAGCAATGATAAAACTTCTCCTGAGAAACTGTGCCACATTTTGGGAAACCTATTACAGCTTGTGCATTTCTAAGATGTAAACCAATTTTTAAAAGTTCAGAGGAGAGCAATGAACATGATCACTGCTCTAGAAATTTTGATTTTTTGAGGAAGGACTGACCAAAGACACTTTAAATACTCTAACAAACTAGAAACGAATAGGATTCTTTGATAGTTTTCAAGTACGTTAAACATAGGTTCAAGAAAGAATAAAATGAACTGTTTTCCTTTCTACTATAGGCTTGAGAAGAAATACKGGGTTGCCATTGAAGCAAAGCAGATTAAGTTCTATTTTACAGCATACCAAAATASTCTTCAGGATTAAGAGGAAAAGAGTAATTTTCAGCTTCAAAGAGGAAGAGTATAACCTTTTATCTGTAACACTGAAAAGGACAATAGTCTAGGGTGGGGGAAAGATACACGGGATGGCACACACCAAACCTGTAGAAAACTTTAGAGAAACGAATGAGTGGACAATCTAGAATTGTGACTTCTTGTCTTCAAGAATGGAATACTATGAAGGATGCAGCACCAAATACTCGTTTAACAGCCAGTTGTCTATGGTAGGTTATCAGAAAAAATCTCCCTGTGCACTTTATGTAGGATGAAGAAACACACCTTACATGCAAAGCCAAGTATATATGGCTAGTGAAATYAAATTTTAAAAATCCAATCAAACAATTATTATTAGTCTTGTTTCAAAGTTATAGTCCAAATTATCTAATTATTGCAGCTCATTTCCAATAACTATACCATTAAAATTGATGTACAGTTTTGTCTTTCCTCTGGTTTATGCACATCCTTCCTGTAGTCCTCTGGGTTCAAAGGAAGATAGAGGGCTTGAGCGAGTCATAAGCAATCCAAGTTATTTCTCAAAAGAGCTGATGATTTCTTACTCCTCACTCTAGAGACTTCTTGGAGTGATTTCTTTTTATGTTTTGTAATGTGCATTACAACTTAACCTCCTTCTTCATGGGTTCAGCACACAATTTTAAATCCACATAGACGATGTATTGTATGATTTACTTATTATGTTGGATATGTTTCCCTCTTTCTCGCTATTATCCTTGAAACAAATTATACTTAACCCCCAGGGTTGCTTTCCTTTAATAACCAGTATTTGATAATTGTTGAGAAGCCCTGGGGTCTCTGTATCCATCCATTGCTTTGTACTTTCAAGGCCTTTGCTACCATTTTAAGCTTGCAATTTTTGGGGAACCCTGATAAATTCCTTTTTGTTCTGTAATGGCCCTCAGCCTATGGCTTCCTGATATTACAGTTAACATTTATTAGAACAGCTTTGTCTGAAATTGTTTCATTAATAGTTAGTTCTATGAAAACAATTATGTACTGGAAGTCACATATACTTACAGACACATATATATAATTATACAGTGCTCTGGTAACTGCTTGCCACCAGTATCTGGTAKTTAAAGCAATTATTCATGGTGCATTATCAGAACTATCCTACAATAGTAATTATACCTAATTACAGTAGGAAAAAGATTGAATGCATTTTGAAGGTGTCTTTTAACACTATAATTCTGTTGTATGCTCTGTGCCATAATGATGGACTTCTGCCTCTAAGTTAATTATTCAGGTAAAAAAGGAKATGTAGTAATAAGTTAATAATAAGGTAGTGTTCACTCCTATTCCAACTTGGATACTATTTATAATGGGATTTATTATCTGTTGAAAGAGCTATGATAGCAGGAAAAAAGCTGTATGAACACAAGTGTTATGCTACAGCAGGAAGCCAACATTGTGCAAGAAGGAATATGGTATAACTACATTATTCAGTGATGAGATGTGATGAAAGTCTTATCTAAAAGAGCTTTATTTCCATCAAAATGTTCTAAAATTGTACAGAATTAAGGTGCAGGACTATGTTTTTCTTTGTTTGCATTGGGTCATTCAAATAGCACTCTTTGCCCAACATATTGAACATAATTTCTATCTATCCTCATTAGAATGGTTACTCTGTTGCCGTGAATCAATGTCTCCATCATCTGTGAACAGTGGGCACATGCAACAAACATTTTTATGAACAGTTTTTTGATATGTCTTATCAGTGTTATTACAGTTAAAACCTGTAGCACTTTGTGTTGACGTGTATGGGCTCTCGCATAATTACTTGAATGATTGTGATGATGACATGGACATACGTTGCTCTAAGAGTGGCAATAAGCCTTATGCCACTTCAGAGGAACACGCAGCGTGTGATAATCGGAGATAAAATTCAAAGCTGTACTGATGTAACCTGATGTGAACTCTTAGGGAGCAACAGCTAGATCACCCATCTGAAAGGATTGCAAACACAACTCAGATACTCTCTGGGGTATCTGAACTTTTGCCTGTGTGGCAGCATTTTTCATCACATACTGTCACACCAGCTGTACAAAACAACCTACCAAAAATACGCCCTTGTGTATATATATATTTATAGGTTATACTTAATTGTGTATATTTTAAGGCATTGATGGRCATAAGTCTTGTCTGATTTATACATCATAAAAGATGCTGATTCYCTGAAAAATAATCTTACTACAAAAGTGCAAAAGGAATAAGAAATTAAAATCAGTATTTATATTTACAGAACTTGTTTATCTTTAATGGATAACATGGAAGCTAACAGTGGACATACATAGGAATTTTACGACCATGTACTTTGTATACTAATGTCTGGTTGGAATTTTTAGAGCTTCAAAGTGTCAACAATKAGTTGTCATAGATAGGATTTTCCAGTCACAAGCAAATATAAATTATTTCTGATACTCATGGCAAAAAGAACAATGATGAACTGTGTATAATTTATCTTCTTTTTCACTCTGTCACTCTGATAAGTCTTGTCTTTGTAAAACTTACTATCTTTGAGATCCCTGTTGAGTTCCTATCTCTGAGATTGTTATTGAACAAGAGGATTTGATTCACATTGTTCAACATTTAAGAGGTTCTTTCAAGACACAGAGGAAAATCAGTTACCAGAAATGAGAAAAAAATCCAAGGAATTCCCAAAGTATTTCTCTTTACAGCCACAAAATATATTCACATAAAAGAAAAATTTAAAACTTCACAAACTATTTTTAAAGAAATATTGCTATTGTTATTTTATAGACTATGCTGCCTGAAAGTGTGGGAAATYGTAGTTGAAAAATGAAGACATTTGCAACTTATATTACAGTGCACACTGTTCTCAGAGGCATAAAATAAATATGATTGAATGTATTCTATATAATAATACTTCAAATTGCAAATAGTTTACACGAGTTAAAGCAGGCAGATGAAAATTGTTTGCCTTGTTTGTTTCACAAAAGCAAGTAGTAGCAATTATACTCATATCCTTGCAGAGTGAGGGAGAATTTGCAAGATATCCAAAAACAGCATACAGAAAAGAAAAAATATTGAAAAAGATCATCAAGAAATCAATATGTAGGTTTTTGTTAGGTCAAGATTTTAATTTATTAGGCATATGAAAAAATTAGCCACATTTTTAAGCACTCAAGAGTTACAAAGAAGATCTGGAAATCTGCAATTTTCTGTAACATATAGGGAAATATTTTCTATCAGAATTCATAGAAAAGAGAAATTCATCCAGAACTTCTTAACACTTTCTCAAATTCATTGCAAAACTTCAAATTCTCAATTGTGTTCCAAAAGTCATAAAACTATTGAGTAATCAGATAGTGAGAGATTGTAGGAAAACACAAAAAAAATTAAGAACTTGTAGTTTCAAATGGACAAATATGTTTAGTATCTCTCAAATTTGTGAGATAATTTTTAATTTTTCCTCTGCATCCCTTCAGAGAAGAAAGAGGATTATCTGAGGTCAGATTATGGGGAGAATGTTAATCATTATGATCTCATATACTGTGAGTGCAAATGAACCCAGTGATAGCACTGAAATCATTAATATGAAGATTCATTTCATAGCAGCAGCTCATTTACTGCACCTAGAATTGTTTCTGTTATATATTCAAGGATAAAGTGATGTGAAATGTTTCCTTGCAAAATGTATTGGCTACAAAAGGTGCAAAACTGGAAAAAGGTATTATTATGGTAATCTATTGTATACAAAACTGAGGACAGGTTTTCAGCTGCAAAAATCAAAGGAAAATCTATTTATAGTTAATGTTTTTTAGTCAAAAATTGAAAATAAAAAGTAGTTGAACCTTCTGAAGCCTGAAAAAGATGAATAGTGCTCTTTCATCATATGTTAATCAGATTTGTCTTTTCTACACAGAAGAGATTCTATAGGTACAATCTGCAAAGCTGAAATTAGTAACTGAATTTGAGTCTAAAAATAATTTCAAAATTACCCTTTGACCTCCAGAATACTGATCCGCAGAAGAAATACACTTGTCCTCTTTCTTTTGATTCCTAGAGAATTCTTTGGAAAGAGGATTGATAGAAGTGTTCTGAATCATTTATGGGCATGAATATAATTTTCAATCAGTTAGACTGAAATGCTTCATAATGAGGTAAGAGATGGAAAAATTATATCCCTTTTAATTATTTGTAGAAGAGAAAAGATATAATAGTTGTATATGATTTTATTTTCTCTCAGTCTGAATTTAAAGCCTGAGCAAAGCTGAATGTATTTTATCACACATAATAGAGCCTGTATCTGGTTATTTGCACATTTCTATAGGGGTGGCACTTGTCATGGAGTCGGTAGGGACCATTTCCATCACTCATCTATAATCCTCTGACCAAGGCAGTCCCCCTTCCCCACCAGACTGAGTGTGGATGGCACATATGCTTGCACCAGGCATGGTGCTGTGAAATGCCRGCATGGGAAGCAACCAGTGCCTTCACAGCAACCACCCCCATCACTTTTAGGGCCACTAATTCATTCATTGAATGAATTAGAGACCCTCTGGAAATACCTACATGTTCCACTTATTAGCATAAAGGCATATAGATAACGAGGCAGCAAAGAGTCATAATGTCTTCTTCACAGGCATAAATCATAGATTTATTAATCTGTTATGTCATAAAGCCTACATCACATCTTTTCCTTTTTTTAGTTTCCTGCTTCTTAATACCACATAGGAGAGAATCACAGAATCGTTGAATGGTTTGAATTGAAAAGGGCCTTGAAGACCACCAAGTTCCAACCCCCCTGCCATGGGCAGGGAGACYTTTCACTAGGCCAGGTTGCTCAAAGCCCCATCCAGCCTGGCCTTGAAGACATCCAGGGGTGGGGCACCTGTTTCAGTGCCTCATCGCTCTCACAGTAAAGAATTTTTTTCTAATATCCAATCTAACACTAGCCTCTTTCAGTTTAAAGTCATTCCCCCTTGTCCTGTTACTATGTGCCCTTGTAAAAAG
The DNA here is from genome assembly GCA_003713295.1 of Parotia lawesii. NCBI lineage: Eukaryota > Metazoa > Chordata > Aves > Passeriformes > Paradisaeidae > Parotia > Parotia lawesii. The sequence goes on from RAHM01000126.1 coordinate 2,235,840, forward strand.
TTCTGCAACTTTCCTGTGGGATGCCCTCAGTGTTTTAAAACTTCAGTTGTATCACTAACATCTCCCGGTAGAAGTGCTGGAGATCAAGATTACTGTATGAACTCATACCAAGCTTTCATGAATATCAATGAYAAGATAAATGACTGTCTATTTGTGGTCAAACAGAACAGAGGTATGACTATAACTTAACTATAATGCAATCATTTTGCTCGAAGAAAAGCTTTATTGTTCTCACTGCAATTACTTCTTGTGACAAAATCCTAGTATAAAATATAAAAATAGAGGTATGAACATTTTAGAAAACTAAATGAGAGGTTATCGATATATTTTGAGTTCAAACAGAAGCAAAAGAAAAGGCATTTCTTAGCCTTGTTCAGCTGCAACTTCCTCAAAGGGAACTTTTCTAGATAACATTATTTTCTCTTTCATTCTTCTTCTTTATACTTTCATCTTTATCCTTCTCCTTYGATCCATCTTACCATTTTCTCTCCCAACATGTTATTTTATCCCTTCTCTTCCTCGTTCCTTTATCTCATCTTTTTTTTAAAAATTCTTATTTCTCACTCATAGCAACTGTATATCTGAGTTCAAGGCATTCAAGTTGATTGATTTTCAAATATGAAAGAATTATAAAATTAAATTAAACCCCAAAATTTTTTTACAGAAACGTAACCAGGACMTTTGTCAAGTTATCTTTGGAGAATGCATACACACATACACACAAACAAATAAATGAACAAGCAAACAAAAATAAAACCCAGAAAAACAAACCCAAAATTGATATCAAGGAACGCAACACTGAAAGCAATGCACACGGCACTAAAATTTGGAGATTGGGAAAGGGAAGAATGGACTGGGGTTCCTTTTCTAACTCCCACTTCTTTCCCCACCTGAAAGCTAAAAGAACAAGGCAATTGACTATTGTTCATAAATTCAGAAGATTCATAAACACACTCTGGGGAGATGTGTTCCCCAGAGTCACCATAGAAAATGGGTTTTTTCCCTGATTCTTTTCTTGGTTGGTCATATTATCTGTTGGGCAGTTGGCTACTCTRTACTCTCAATGTAGGATTGTACATTTGGGTGTCCAGACTCAGTTTAGAAATTCTGAGAATTAGGCACCAAACTGTGAGACAGAAAATTGTGGGCACAGACTGGTGAAATATCACAAATTTTGAAATAATGTTTCAAAACACTTCAGACACAAGCTGAGGGTCTTACCTGTGTAAGATACAGATTTTGAAACTTAGACCACTCTTTTTGTTAGCCAGCTGAAACCAAGTTGTTTGTGAATGTTAAAGCAACAAGTGATGGAAAAGCTGGGTAAGCTAGAATTCAGACAACATTTACTGGCATGTTTAATTCTGGAAATCCACCACTGCTATTTTAACTATATTTTTACTATAGGCAGTAATATAAAATAAGATATTTATTTTTAAGAATTCAGCCTTGCTGAATTATTGCCAAAATTATGTACAGTGGAGTTCAGCATTATTTCATTTTTTTAGATTAAATTTAATGGGGAGGTTTCTAGCAGCAACTCCACCACCTATCTTGTGTAATTTATAAGTTAAAAAAAAAAAAAAAAAGGTGATCAAAAGAAAGTTCCCTGCATACAAATGTAATAGTCTGCTGTAAATCTGAAAATCATGGATTTTTCATAACATAAGTTACTGAGTCTAACTTAGCAAGCACGGAATTTGATTTCTAAGAACATCTATCAAAGGTGGAGTCACTAGCTAAGTTAATATACCCTTTGACAATTAATAGATAATGTCCTTGTCTCATTAAAACAAAACTTTAGATTAAATTTAGTGAATACAAATGTCAGAAGATGTACTATTTTAGAATTCATGAAGTTCAAGTCAGAGGGAAAAGACTTAGTTATTCTTTTAAAATATGTCCAAAACTAGCAGTCCACTCATTTTTTAAAATTAATTTTCTTTGATTTTGCTTAAGTTTGCACAATAAAATAATAATCAAATAGTGGCTAATACTGTCTCAAGTGCAAATAATTTTTCAACACTCTTATGTTTAACAAAAACTTTTGTCTGGTAGAATAATCTCAAAAAAACCCTGCTGAGGTTATTCTAGTAGCTATATCAGTTGAGTCTATAGAAACAGAATGTTTATGTATAGCATACTTAACAAAAAATCTGCATAGATTTTAATGGATGTTTGTTTTTTTTTCTTTCTTAAACTTCTAATTTGAATATTTCCTAATCCTGCATGAAGGTCATTACTTCTACACTTAATGAAATGCATTTAGAGCATTCCCTGTGTATTCCTGCTGTGTCCTGTTTGTGTAAGCCATCTTGCCTTTCACAGTATCCCTATGGATAGTGGGAGCTGCTGTTCTTTTGAAAAAAAATATTACAGAAGCACAGAAGTTCTCGGAGACCAGTTAGAGGGAAGGGTCACTCTTCTTAGAAAGAAAGGCAAAGTGTCTTATACCTGCTGCAGGTGCTTCAGTTCAGCAATTTCTTAGAGGATGTACAGCTGCCTTTTAGAAAATGCTCCTAATTTGTTATGTCTTGGGCTTTGACCGGGTTAAAAGGTGTTCTTCTCATTTGTATCCACCTTTTTTTTCTCTTTGTTTGTGTGCTTTGTGCTTGTAAGCTTTGTTTGGGGTTGGGTTTATTTATATATTTCCTACAGAGTATATACCCTAGGAAAACTTAATAAATTTTCCCTATTATGTCCTTAAAAGTAATGAGTTTCTTTCCTTTTTGGAGGGAAGCTTAAAAATAAGATCTTTTATTGGCAACAGAGTTTATTTCTGTCCGTTTTTCCGGAATCTCTGTGGAATGTGAATTTTTTGAAATGGTTCCAAAAATACGTGAAAGGAGATAATACTTTTGTTCTTGGTTTCTCTTATCTACAGCAAAGAACAGAACAGTGAAGGGGAGATCTATAATCAAATTGCTGTCACTGAACACAAATCCAAATATTTCAAGGAGAAAGGTTCTGCAGAAGGAACTTTCATGTAGGTGACAGAATGTGAAGAGAGTCATTGAGGGAACTTCTAAGGGAGCTAAGAAGTTCAGATCACAAGGTAATACTGTAATGTGCAAAAGCCCATGTGAAAATCATGCTCACAGGGTTCTGATAAATTAATAAGTATTACCAACTATAAGACAGAGCTGAGTATGCAGGTGCAGGATTTAGAATGCAATATATGTGGTTTATATATTTTCTTTTTTCATCTCTGATTTACTATGCTTGAGAGACGGTTGAAAGAACTAGTGCTCTAATAACCCCCAAGTCCCCACCTTCTTGGCATAATCAAGTTTACCTCCCAATAACACTGGACTACTGAGACAAGGAGTATGCCACCTGTCTTTGTTCGGTGCAAGCAAAAATTTTTCAATATTATTAGGCTTGTGGAATTGCGGAAAGGTGATCTATAGGACTTATAGACTACCTTTTGTTGTTAATGTATGTATATAAACTATTTCTTTTGTCTTTAATGGCAGTAGCCACATTCAGTTCTAGCTGGGCTTTGGCCCTTCTAATTTTCTCCCTGCATAAATTTATTGCATCCTTATCATCCTCCTGACTTGTCTGTCYCTTCTCCCAAAGGGCATAAACTCTCCCTTTTCTTCTGAGTTCCAACCAAAGCACTCTGATCAACTGGGCTGGTCTGCTTTCCTGCCAACCCATCTTTCAGCACATAGTGATGGCTTGTTACCGCCTCTATAAGATCTTCTTGAAGAATGTTCAGATTTTATGTAGTCTCTTGCCCTTCAAGACTGTCTCCCAAGGGACTCTTTCAACCAGTCCCCTAAGCAGGCCAAAGTCTGCCCTGTGGAAATCCAAGGTAGCTGTTCTGCTGACCCACCTCTTTAGGTCCCTGAGAACCAAAAACTCGTAACATTTCATGATCATCATGCCCAAGACTGCCTCCAAGCACATTACTCACCAGTCCTTCTCTGTAAACAGATCCAACAGGGTGTCTTCCCTAGTTGGCTGCCTCCAGCTGTGTCATCTTTCTACAGGCAGAAAAGGCCCAACTCTTATGTGATCATTCTCAGGCACTTCCATGGTTTCTAGTACATCACCATGGCTGCCGCATGCCAGGTTCTATAACATCATAGAACATTATAGTTGCTGCTTAGCTGCTATGAAAACAAACAAATTTATGTTTTACTCTGTGGTGTGATATGACATTGTCTGATGAGATCCCAGAACACTTAAAATAATACTTGCTAGGATTTATAACCTCTCTTACTGAGTGATATTTCATTTCAGGAGGTGATTCCACCTAATATATCTTCTTGAAACATGTTTGTGAAATTAGAGACATGTTGAAAGTTAATTAATAGTATTTTTAGAGCAAACAAATTATGTTAGTCGAAACTACAAATATGATAAATAATTTTCTCTTACAAATGTATCCACATCAAATGCTTTATCTGCAAATTGCTATCTTCCTAAAGCTCCTCTTTCTCTAATCTTAAAGATTTTTCTGCCCTCTCTACTAGTTCCACCTAGGATCCTAGGATCTCTGGGAAAGTCATAGAGCAAGTCCCCCTAAACAGATTTCCAGGYGTAGGAGGGAGAGGAAATTGATCAGGAATAGAAAGCATGTGTTTACTAAGGGTAAGTCATGCGTGGTCAACATGGTTTCCTTCTGTGATAATATGGTGGGTTTGGCCCTAGTTGGCTGCCATACCCAGCCACTGTTCTCTCACTCCCCATCAATGTGAGGAGAGGAAAAGACGTAAAAGCTCATGGGCTGAGATAAAGACAGGGAGATCACTAACCAATTACTGTCATGGGGAAAACAGACTTGATTAGAGGAAGATTACTGATTTTACTGACAATTAACAACAGAGTAGGACAGTGAGAAAATAAAGACAGACCTAAAAATACCTTCTCCATATACTTACCTTCTCCTCAAGCTTATTGTCACTCATTCACTCTTCTACCTCCTTCTGCTCTCATCATTGCAGGGTGCTAGGGAATGAGGGCTGCAGTCTGTTTATAACACTTCATCTCTCCTGCTCCTTCCTTCTTAGGCTGTTCCTTTTCTACAGCATAGGATCCCTCTCATGGGAGACAGTTTTTCAGGAACTGCTCCAGYGTGAATCCGTCCTGTGGAGTACAGTCCACCGGAAACAGACCATTTCAATGTGGGTCCTCCAGGGCACAGTTTGTGCCAGGAAACCTGCTCCTGTGTGGGCTCCTCTGCACAGGATGCAGTTCCTGTTGGGAGTCTGGTTGTGCTTGGGTTATCCAAGGGCTGCACCTTCCCTCAGGATGTATGCACCTGCTGCAGCATGTGGTTCTCCTTGAGATGCAGTGTGGATTTGTGCTCCACTGTGGYTGTCCATGGGCTGCAGATAGGGAACCTGCATCACCATGGTCTCCCTCGTGGGCTGCGGGGGAATCTGTGCTCCAGGCAGGCCAGTCTTTGCAGCAGCACATGGGAAGACTAGAGGCATTAAATGAGAAGGATATATTCAGACACAGTATAAAGATTTTTTTTCATCTTGAAGGCATTAAAGCCTTGGAACAGGCTGTGAGGTCATGTAGTCTCTGGCCTTAGAGGTTTTTAAGACTTTTTTACCATACATGCTTATACCTTCATAGAATAATTAAGGAAAGTGAAGAATCGTTTTACTTTGTTTGGGTTTTTTTCTTCCTGTTTTCATATCTAGGTATCTCTTGAAAGACAGTGGGATATTTTTCCCCTGGTAGACTACCGAAACAACCATCATTGACTGTGACTTAGGTAAGAGTATAGTTCAGATTATGGAGAATTCAATGTCTTTTCAATATATAAAGGGGTGTTAAGAAAGTCAGAAAAATACTTTTTATCAAAGTCTGTGGTGAAAGAACAAGAGGCAATGATTTTAAATTGAAAGATGGTAGATTTGGAGATAAGGCCGACTTTTTTTACAATGTGGATGCTGAGACACCAGAASAGATTGCTTAGAGAAGTTGTGGCTATCCCAAAACTGGCAGTCTTTCAGGTCAGACTTCTCTGATCTAGAGAAATATGTCCCTGCCTTTGGCAGAGGGGTTGGACTAGATGATCCATCTTCGAAAGTCCCTTCCAGCCTAAACTATTTTATGATTCTATGATTCTATGAATGTTGCACCATCAGAACCCTTTAGAAAATATGATAATGAAATTCAGTGTTTTATGATGCAGGTTCCACACACCAGCAGAAAATCAAATGTTTGCTTGGAATGTATGACTAGAGTTCTCAGATACTACTTTGTTCATTTTCTGTGCATCTTTTAAAATTATAGCTGTTATTCAAGCAGGTTTATTACATATTAGATACCTATTTCTGAGGGTAGAGAAGGGTTGACCACTTTTTCATCTTAGTTTCATTATGTTTGCTGTTTATGATTACTTTACAAACCTTTTACCCTCTTTCTCTCTCCTCCTTAGTTCTAGTACCCTGCACAAATTTATTTATATATTCATTGTCATTCCACTAATGTGCTTTGACTGCTTTCCAGATAATTAACATGAGAAATAAATTTGGAAAAAACAATGCCCTTGATGTTGCTAGATATTTATGGGCATTCAACCATTCTTAATGCAGACTCAGCAACCTTAAGCAAATTCTGGTTGTTTCAGATKTCTTCAAACACAAAGGACTGTAGAATGCCATACATTGGAAGTGATATTTGAACATTCTTTTTATCCCCTGTCTTCTATCAGAAGTTTTAAAARGAAACATGTTGAGAATGATCTAATAATATTATTTGAAATCCTGGTGCCCCTGAAGTCACTGTTAAGTCTTCCCCATACACAGTTATGAGATCAATAGAAGGACATTTTAACAAAACCACCTTTCTAATATTTGGGAGATGTAACATCTGTGTTTCTGTCTTACAGGCTGATGTCTCAGTGGAAAAGAGGATAATGGAACTTATTTATCTGTGTAAAGCTTTGAGAAATGCCACATTGCTATCTGTATGAAATTTTAGAGTTATAACATACCTTACCAATCCAGCAGATAGACTTCTTTGAAACTCATTGCCAGTATTAGAGTTATAAAAATTCAAATTGACAGATAAACTTTTCTCATTGAAAACCTAAACACTGTCATTAAGATGTCTCATGCCTTACAACTGAAGCTAAAGCATAAATATCCTAATTTGTCTGATTAAGATTTGCATCAACATCAAAATATTAGATGTCTGTAATGAGCTATGGCTTCATCCAAAGAAGTAAGTTGGATTCATTCTATTGACTTCATCGACATTGGGTAAGACCTTCTGTGTACTTATGCTATTCTCTTAAAATAGAGATGTAGTATGTAAAGGCCTTGTCAAACAGAAAAATACCTTTGAGCAATCAGTATGTGAGTATTGAGCTATTATGTTCCAAAATAATTTGGTTTGATTGCATCATTTCATAGAACAATGTCTTATGTTTCAGAGAATAATGAAAGAAATTATGCACTAAGGCAGAAGAAAATAACTTGTGAGGAGTACTAAATATTCCTGCTACATACTTATGTCTAAAAACTTAATAAATTCTTTATTTTCAATATGCTAAAAGCTATCTTTCAAAATTTTTCTGTAGAAATAGATATGCCAATAATGGCTAATCTCTTGCCGTAACTTTAATTTCTCCTTTATCATTCAGCTGATATATTTTGTATAATCCATTCCAAAAATAAAAAAAAAAGGTTCTGCTGAAATACGATAAATATATTAAATGGAAGTTCTTATTGCAAGGTTTGGCTTCTGTATTGAGCAGAACTTCCAACATCCAAAGCACTGAATGAGGCAAAACATGTATAATTAGATTAAAAAAATCTCAATGGACGATATGTATCACAGGCATTTCACGTTCAAGAGTGTTTTGTCAATAGTAGGACTTGTATCAAAGATCTCTGGCTATTTTTTCCCCTCATAGGCTCCTCTTATTGTKCTGATGATAGTTTTTCCTTCCAATGATTTTTTTTTTTTCTGGCAATGATGCTATTTCAAATCCAATAGACTTGAAAATACACAGAACTTAATATTGTGAATCTTATTTTCAAGAAGTGAATGAACAAATATGTATGAAAATGAACCACTAGAGAATCTAATTAATGATTTGTTTGGTATTTGGTTATCTGCCAGTCATCCTGGAAGGACAGTTATGAGGTAAAGCTCACCTTTTACCCATGCATTTGTGTGTGTGTGTATGTATACACACATGTATCATACATGCACAGCTGTACATGCTTCTGAAAGTTGGTATTAAGAATTATTGGAAGTGATATTTCACTACAGTGTCCATGCTCTTTCAAATGGGACCAAGGAAATTTCTTTTCCAAATTATCCAACTTCATTAATTCTTTCTTTTATTGTCTTTAGGAGGAACTCTGAGCAGTATTCTTACAGTTTATTTACTTTACCCATTTAGAAGATACCTTGGAAGATTATTTAATGTTACTTCAAGTAACTACCAGTATTCAAATATTATCTACAATATATTTATACAGAATTGTAGAAATTATGACATCCTATAACAACTACTACTACTAATACTAACTACTACTATAATTAGTTTGGAAAAGACCTTTGAGATAATCAAGTCCAACCTATGACCTAATACCACCTTGTCAACTAAACCATGGTACTAAGTGCCACATCCAGTCTTTTCTTAAACACCTCTAGGGACAGTGACCTCCCTGGGCAGCCCATTMCAATGTCCAATCACCCTTTCTGTGAAGAATTTCTTACTGATGTCCAACTTAAACCTCCCCTGGTGCAGCTTAAGTCTGTATCCTCTTGTCCTGTCACTGGTTGCCTGGGAGAAAAGGCCAACCCCTACCTGGCTGCAACCTCTTTTCAGGCAGTTGTAGAGAGAGCGTCCACTGTAAATTAACAGCCTAAAAAACAAACCTTCTGATGGTTCACCAGAATAATGCAATCCCAGAACCAGAATCTAAAGGCTGGAAGGAGTATCAAGGGGTCATCTAATCCAATTCCCTACTCAAAGCAGGTCTAATCCAAGCAGGTTGCCAAACACCTCCGATGGCAGGGATCCTACTACCCCTGTCAGCCACCTGCTACAGGATTTTACCACTCTAATGGTTAAAAAGAGAACAACAACAACAAAAAAATCATAATATGTGACATTTCCTATGTTTCCAGGAAATACTGATTTTTATGTCATTTGTATTGCTTTCATTCTACGCGGTTTTTGGGGGACTTTGCTGTTTTAATGTTAGAAAATAATGAATTTTTGTGATATCTGTGGCTCCAGTGAACTGGARTATGTCCCATTCTTATTAACAGAGATACATACAACATTGTCACTCAAATATCTCGACACGTAASTAGCAACATATGACCTTTTAAAAGCATTTGAGTATTTTGTGAGTGTCACCAAAATGGTCTTCCCAAAGTTAGAGGACTTCCTCACTCCCTTTCCTGCCAGATTTTTAGATTATTTGCATTAGATAATGGGTTATATTTTTGTTTCTAATTGAATATTATTTTAAACAAATTATTCAATTGCAAAGAAAAACAATTCTTTAATTAATCTCCAGTAATGGTTAAGCAAATTTAGCAATGCGTACATTTAGGTTACAGAAAGGCTTTTTTCCAGTTTTTACAAGCTTATTATTCTCTTTGGGAAAGATTTTTCCTTCAGCGAGTCACTTCAGGCGCAGCCCTCAGAAGTGGTTTGATTCATAGAAACACAGGATTCTGCAATGCATCCTTCCACTTCTGTGGGAAAAGTTATTTCTCAACCAGTATTACTCTGCAGATCAACAGCAAAAATTTTTGAAATGTTCCCTGCTTACCTCTTGTCTTTCCTTGCCTATTCAAGGTGCAGCATAACTCCATTAAACTCAAGCCATATATAGGTTGCACAAAATGATAAATGAGATTTATATTTGCATTATTTCAATTTACTGAAACATTAAAAAAAATATATTATCTGCAACACCCATGGTGCTGGGGACCTCAAACTCTAGTGCCATTAGTGTTATGGTTAGGATCCAGAGTTCCAAAAAGCCTACATTTCAGGGAAACTGGGTTCAAAAGCTGTGGTGGAAGCAATGCTTACACAGTCCTGCACTACCCTTGGCATTGCTCTTCCACCTCCAGGGTCTCTAGTGGTGCAGTCTTTGTGGGTCTCTGAACCCTAAACCTAACAGTAAAGGCAGCCTGGGGCCGCAGTAGAGTCCCCAGCACCAGGGGGGGACCAGAAGAGGAAGGTCTGGAGACAGCAACCTTGGTGCAGTGCTGTGCTTCCCTTGGTGTGTCTGTGCCAGGCACAGAGTCCCTGGATCTAGAGGCCTTTCTGATCCCAGAACCCTAACCGTAACCATAGCACTAATGGCAGCCTGGGGATGAGACTGAGAGCTGGCAGCTATTTGAGGACATTTTCTTAAAGTGGAAGAGCTCTTCATTCTCAAGCATAACAATACGCATGAGGAACGCAGGAGACTGACTTGATGCAGTAAAGACTTCCTGGTCAAACCTCTACAGTTGTATTGAGTGCAGSATCAGCAGCCTGAGTGCTCAAGGCCAGGTTGGACAGGATTTTGAGCAATCTGGTCTAGAGCCCATGGCAGAGGGCTTGGAACTACACCGTCTAGACTTCAAAGGTCCCTTCCAAACCATTCTACAATTCTGTGATTCTAYGATTCAAGCATTTTTATTCTCTTTACTATTAGCCTTTAAGATATTTCCTATATAAATATTCATTTTTTTATACACAACATGTTTGTACAAGCAGAATAGTTCCAGAATTGGACCCTACACAGACCTAAATATTGAAAGACAATAAAACAATTGTATACCAGTGAATAGGATAAAAGTATTTTATTGTGAAACATAAAGGTTTCATTGTTACTTCATGCCTATTTTAAATCTATTCATTGGTTCAACTATAAATTGTCTAGGCCATTTGATATTTTTTAGGAACAAAAAGTAAAGTAGATTCATAGATTTGTTTGGCAGAGCCCATTGTAAATTATTCTATATTTGCCACGTCTAGCAAAATCTGCATGTACTACAGAATAGATACGTGTAGCTTAAAATTTTAGCAGATCGATAGCTTTTTTCCCTCATTGTTCCATTTCTCAGGCTTCATTAAAAATTTGAATTCCATATGATAAGATCTCTGTTGTCTGAAGTCCTAGTTTAGCAGATTTCACTGTTTTATATTTAAATACTGATTATTGAATATTTCAAAGCACAGAAGAGGAATTACTTTTTGTTATAACCTACATTTTTGCTTTATCTTTAAAATTTTTGTCCTGATTCTGACAAAAGATATAATTTATACCAAACTTTTAACAATATAGTGTCCTAGCAGGAAAATTGTTTTTCTATTTTATTCTTTTCCCATCTGCTTGTAATTTTAAACACTATTGTTTCTGTCAGATTATGGTTTGTACTTAAAACTCATTGAGTTTCTAAAAAAGTTTTCACGTATTTGCATATCTGAAATGGCTTTTAAAAACACAATCACTAAAATAAAATGGATGACTGATAAGAATGGGTAAAAATTAATAATTTTAACTTGCTTTTTTTATGCTGTGGCATTAGGTATCTGAAATATATTAGTAATTTCAAGAATTATTGGGTCAATGACTTTCTCTGTAATCAAAATTGGAAAAGAATACCAAGAACAGTAATATTGCTAGTAGAGAGAGGAGGGGATTTGTCAATCTTTTCATGCTCTCTTGTCCTGCCTACCAGACTGCATCTCTCTTATCAGCAGGTCATGCATTTACAGAGATTTACTTTCAGTAGAAGTATTTTTAGTGACGAAACTGCAAATTCCCAGGTAAACAAATATGGATAGCAAACTCACGAAGGGAGAGTTTCTGAGTGTAAGATAAATATCTTCTAGAGCATTGTCCATCTCCATGAGCACTAGACAGTGGATGCTGGAAGATTTAATACAATCTTTATCATCTGAACATTAGAAAGAGATTTTAAATTGCTTGTTCATTTGGTAGCCTCCTCCTAACAGAAACCACCTAACTGCATTACAAAAATACATTATTTTTTATCAAAAGTTTAATTGTGTGTGGTATTCAGGACCAGCAGGGATGCTCCACCAAGTGGGTAGGGTTTAAAAGCATTTTAGACTATTATCAGAAAAAAATAAGATTAGAGTGTGATAAGGTTTATTTTAAGAACTGGAATTAGAATACAGGCATTCTTTATAACTGCCTCATTATTATTAGTGTGAACTCAGTCTGGAGTTAGAGGTGATATTTTTCAAACTTCTTCAGAATTTTCAGGAAACCAGATGCTTCATTTTCTGGAGACTGGATAGCCTTTTGGCTTCTTATCTACAAGATTTTTGAAGGCATACATCATGGAAATTATGATTAAATACATCAATTAAAGACTTTGGAAAAATCCTTAGGTATTTAATATCAGCTACTCAAAAGTAGAGACCATTTTGAATTTTATTCTTCTGTATCTGAGTAAACTCTCACTTGTGCGAATACACTGCTGTAATCACCAAGAGCCAAAGGCTTACAAGAAAATAAAATATCTATTTTCATGGAATGGTTTGAATACCAGCACATTGTCCTGAACAGTGATGGTAAAACAAATTATTTTAATAGTCTCTTATAAATTAGGTGCTTTAAATTCTGTGCAATAAGTTAAAAATTAAATACTGTATCTAGAAACATTTCATAGTGCAGTTGCRGAAGTTCCGACACAGGTTGCACAAGTCCGCATTACTAAAGGAAGTTGGGAGCTGAGTAGCACTAGTTTAAGGCAAACAAAGATTACACATCCAATATATGTAAATGTTCTATATTTGATGAAAATCTAGAAGTCTAGATGGCAGATCCCTCCCATATAAGAAGAGACACCAAGGGAAAGCAGAGAGAGCAGCTGCCACAGCTGTGTTTCCCCTGGTTTAGAATGCACTGCCTGATAAGTGCTGCTGTTTCTCCTCAGTAAAACCTCTCTTTCTTCTTAGTACAGAAAGGAGTATTAGTTTTAGATTTGCATTTCACTGTGTTTTGCTATTGCAGACCATCAATCATAGTAATTTCTCTTTGCTACATTTCTGCTTTGAGCAATTTAAAACTTGAGGGAACGTCCTGTGTGTATGTGGGCTTTTCATACTCCACTCTTCCCATACAAGTTGACTGAAAACACAGGACTGAGCAAGAGTAAACCTGCACACCACACCAACACCTCCTTATGGACTGAGTAATAGCAACACGATCCTGGGACAGAGTAATAGCWACATGATCCTGGTCTGGTTTCAGAAACAGATGATGTGATGAAATTTTGGATTTCCTCACGAAACTGAAAGGAGAAGTGAGATACAGACACCATACAAAACCACCAAATCCAAGAAACACCAGTGTCTTAGAAATTGCTTGCCTCTCAACTGAACAGATGTATTTCCCAGTACTGCCCTCAAGTATAAAATTAGTAATATTTAAAACTTCCTGTTCTTACCACATGCCATTGCTTCTGTGTGGATCCTGCCTAACACATGAAAGTGCCAAGTCAGTGGTTTGGTTATTTCCATTATTAGCTAAAGTTGTCAGAAAGCTCTTGCTTTGAAGGCAGTATGACAATGTCTTGCCCTCAAAGTGCCTGCCTGACTTGAGCTGAGCTCACAGAGACATCAACAGAGGTCACAACAACAAATTAGTGTTATCACTTCTTATGTAGCAGTCAGAAAACACAGAAAATGGGAGGATAAAATAAGATCAATCTGTTGGCTTTTATATTTCTTATTCATTGTCTTCCTTAATAAGATAAATCGGACATTTAACGGTCTGAATTAATGGTCTTTAAGCTGATTATGAAATCTTTTATTTTATATTAGGTTTGGGTAAAATGAGAAATAAGAGGATTTTTATTATTTTCATTCTGTAAACCAAATCAGCTACAAAATAGTCATTTCAGAKGTTACATAACAGTAATTAATAAATATCTTTGGTGCTTCAACAGCTATTTAAGCAATTGAGCTGGAATTCTGCTAGGCAAGGTTTTTCTGTGTAAAAATTTGCAAAGAAGCAAGAATTTGCAAAGAAGCTGTCTAAGTAAAAAGGTTTTAGTGACACAGGCTTGCATTCTGGATTTTAAACATTTCCGCAGTATTTAGCGTTTCTGGTGCAGTTTTATGATGCCATATAAATATTGAAGATGGTTCTTTCTAGACAAGTTTTAAATATTAATCACTTTATTAATTTTTTTTCTCATCTTCAGAGTACTTTTTAGGCTTAGTGACTTAGTGTTTATTTTGATCTTTCAGTGTTTGAAAGATTTATATACCAGATGTATCAGTCAGCCCAYTTTCATCACGATTGTAGATAAATTAATATTGGGTGGTCATGCTTCTGATATTGAGACAAGGAAGAATCTTTTTTTCTTGTTCCTGCTGGATGTCAGGTTACAGAGTAACGTGTATGTGTGCAGATTTAAACAATCTCTTGAAATGGAAAATTTTGTGGCAGCATAAAATATGTATAATTAAATATTATTTTTATTATAAAACTATGTTTTTCTTTTCCTGCAGCAATTTTGAGTTACAAAGCACCATTCCTTTCTGCCCCCAAGCATTTTACAATCAACAAAGTTAAAGTAAAAATCAAGTATTTCATCTGCCTGAAATATCAAACCCGATTTATTTCTCTCCCAAGAGCAGAATTAACAATCAAAGTTTAAATAAAAATGTTATTCCTCTTCCCTCAAGCTAGTTTATATCTCATTTGGGATAGTCTTTCCATTGATATGTGAAAATTTTCATGTATACACAACAATGTGTGACAATCCCCTGCATGTGTATAGCTCTAAATAAACACTCTATGCAGTCTCCTCCCCCAGAATTACATAGCTGAAAAATATTACTCAGGGTAAATGTAGGTAGTTTCCTCTAAGAAATAAAATTTTATCAGGTGTTAAGACATGCCTAATGTACCAGAATTCTTCTGATCATTGGGATTTCAAAGTATCTGGGAATCACCATGAAAAAGGGAAATTTGGGGTCTGAAGAAAGGATAGCTTGAAAGCATCASAGTGGAACATGGTTCACCATGCCTGTACACCCTTCACAGGCTCCTCACCTGTAGACATCTAACAGGCCAAGCAGTCAATTTAGTCAGTCATTCAGCTGAAATCCTTTTACAATCTACTGCGCACTTTTGTAAATCTCTTATTCTGCAGAGATCTACAGCAATCAGTACTGGTTTCCACAAGGCTACAAACTTTCACCAGTTAAATTTATTTTAAACCTGGGATTAGAGCAAACCTGTAAATATAATATTCAGCTTATCACAGTTTTCAATATTTTTGGTAGGTTTTGACTGCCTACATTTTGGTGTGCAGTTGGAATTTTTGCAGAAATTGCTAATCTTTTCCTTAGTCCTTCATATGTGTTCAAGTGAAGGGATAGAAAAATTTAAAAACCTGAAAATAAGTTAAATTTTTGTCTCAGAGTTATTCAGAACACTATGACCATGTGTACGARTACAGGACAGAGCTTCTGTGGGGAAAATTACCGTCCGTGATGGGAAAGTATTTTCAGTTTCAGGCAGAATTCTTTATGCTAGTCCAGCTAGATTCAATGTCTACTTCTGTGTGCTAAATTAATATTCAGACTATTCCTAAAGTGATGTAGGACTGAAGACTAATGTATTAAGGAATACAAATATTTAATTGGCAAAAAATGTCTGTATAATGCTATGTCTAATACTTCATATTTATGGATGTCCTGGATATATTTGACCAATCCCTTAGCCTAAAGTCTATCTGCTAAGAAAAAAAAGAAGCCATTCACAGAACAAGAAAATTAGGAATCATGACGGTGACAGTTTTAAAGTCCTGCTAAGGATATATCTCTTCCTTAGTTGCCACACTTCATAAAAGTATGGCACATCATCTTCTCCTTAACGTTTTTTCCTGCCCTCTAAAACTGCCTTTTCTAAAGAAAACTGTGATATAGCACAAGTTGAAAGTTCATCCTTAGGTTATTCTTCTGAAGTCTATTCTGCAAACTTTCTTAAAAAATGCTTAGAATAAGGGCATATGAAGTGTCAATCCTTTTGAAGGCATAATCCAATTAATTAACTAGAGCATGAGAATTCTCCTTTTTTATACACAGTGTACAAGTCAAGTTGCAACATCTAACAAAGTTGTTCATCTGTGCTACTTCAGAAAGTCTTACAATAAAGATTATCGTAGGCTGCAGAGCTGGAACACCAATTAAAATAGTACATTTGCTTTCTTTCCTTTAGACATCTGAAAATTAAATTTGGACTAAGTTATGTTTCCTTTAATTGACAGCAATTGATATATCATAGCCAGTGGTGATAGTCAGCTGACTAATAATTAGCCAAGAGAAATAAAAATATAAAGACATAGGGACGTTTTTTTTGTTGCTTGGATTTTTTTTGGCATTTGTTGTTTTGGGGGTATGTTTTTGGGTTTGGTTCGCTTTTTGTTTGTGCACTCCGTTTCAGAGCGTAATTCACTTTGGGCAACTGCCAACATTGTAAACTTGAGAGGAGAAGGGGGTTTATTTTGTTTTATTTGTCCTTAAAAGAAAAAAAAAAATAAACTGGAGATCTCTCACTGCAAACTTTTGACATATTATTAGSAAAATAAAATTTCTTCCTCAGAAAGCAAATTCCTCTTGCAACACTGGTGTCAAAGGTGAAGGTAAGGTGACTTCTTTAGAGTAAATGATATCAGAAGTACAACTAGTGAATTTTCCCCAAAAAACTGGAGTTGTGACGTGATTAAAACTTTTCATGTATTTACACTAAAGGCAAAGTAATTATTTTACATTAATAACAAAATAAGAAACACATTTCTTTAATGTGGTATCTTTGCTTTACTTCTGAGAGTTTGTCCATTAGAGCCTTTTAAGAGACACTTTAAAGACTTTTTTTTTCAGGTTTCATTTGATTTATTTTTAAAACTGTCTTAGCATTTCTATTTTGATGGTTTTGCATATTTTTCTTTCTCAGGTGCATATCAAAGACAGAGAAGGAAAGAACATCAGCTCTTTTACTGTTGACGTTGGTTTGGTTTATAGCCCTGCAGTCATCAGTTATGTTCTATAACTGTCATGTAAAGTAATATCACACAAACATGTGAATAYCTTGTTTTGATAGTGATGCTGTTAAAATAATGAGAGATGCCTTGTTTCAGATATCTATTGGACTTTGGCAAAGCTTCACCTGTACATTTGTAATACTATTTTGAAGAATATGCTACTAAAGTTAAATGCCATCCATTGCAATTTTGACCTTTACCAGAGAAGTTAAGGAAGAAAATTTTTCTTTAGTTACGATACTGACTTCTCTATGATTTTATATTGTACTGCTTTTGAACACCTCGGTATCGGTCACCTCATTTCCTAGGAGTGTCAGGGAAGTCATAAATTAGTCATAGAAATAACACAACCCTCCTTTCTAAAAATTCAGGATATTATTTCGTTTAGTAATGAGTATTGTCTGCTTTTGATCCAGTGGAAAAGAAATACAAGATTGATTCTGTTACAGTCTGTCGCTAGAGTTCTCCCAGGATACAGAGTGACTGCATGCCGTAGAGTTCACAATTCTTCATGTTTCGTTTTATTTTTGCTCTTGACTGTACCCTGACAGCTAGACAACTGTTATAAGRGGATGTTAGCCTTTTTAATACTCTATATTCATATTTCAATAAAAGGAGGAGATATAAGTGGTGTTTGGGACTAAACCTAGTTGAGAAGTATTTGCATTTCTATTTCTGTTTTCCAAATACTTACAGTAACTTTGTTATCTATGACCTAACCTTCATTATTAGGTGTCTGATGTCTTATAATCTTCTTACACTCACCATGCATGTTTTGTAATAAGTGATAAAGCACTTCTATCAAAGCAATCCATATCTGAATATTAAATTGAACATCTCTTGAGGTTTTGTTCCTTATCTCAGAATGAATTAATGATTTTTATGACCATTTTCTTTAAAGAAACAGGTTTGCATTAGCATTTTAATACTGTCTGCCAACAGACATTTAGAAGACTGAGACAGAAATGTGCACAACAGAGAAATTAACTTAAATATCAAGGAGTAAAATTTAAAATGCATATTTGTTACAGCATGGCATGTTCTGCTCATAGAGACTCAATGCCATTTCAAAGTGAAAGAAAAGGCAAATCTTGTTTTCTGATGCAGTAGAAAGGAAAATCCAGACCACAGACCAAAATCTAAATTAAAGCCTGGTATTTGCTTTAGTTCAAGTCACAGCTTCCTAGGTACCATAATGTTTCTCCATCCCTAATTGCCCTCTGCGCAAATGCAAGAATAAATCTGCTTAGGGTCATTTTCTACCATTTCATATAGAGATGAACTGTTTTCTACATGAGAGTGAGAAACTATTGGTTTCGATTTTGAACATGGCTGTGGGATAACTTCTAGGCCTTGATGGAAATGATTTAGTAGAAGAACAAGGTATTGCACTTGTGCAACCTACCATACAAAAATATTCCCCATTTACTTTTATGTTTTCAAATGGCAAAAATACAAACCAGCATATGTGACAGCTCCTGACAAATAAGATAAAAGTCAGGGTAAAACCAGGCACCAAATAACTCGCTAAATTTTGTTTTAGTAGAAGGTGTGTAATCAGTAAAAAAAAATATAAAATTTTAACTTTGGAATTGCACACTGTTGGTCTTTTTCCAGGTAAAAGTAGTAAGCAATACAAAATTACTCTCCCTGGAAGTGGTCCTTAAAATAAGAGTAAAATAAAACAGAAGAGATAATACATGCTTCCTGTGCCAGTTTAAACTGAATTGAGGCTGTTTTGGAGAAGAAAATGTATGCAATAGAATAATTCATGTGATATATTTGTTATATATATAAATATATATGTATATGTACACAAGAAGAATATTGTTCTTACAGTTTAAATAAAATCTATGTTAGACCAAATAAAGCTGSGATGTCCACTTAGCAATTTAGGCATAATCCAGATAGAATCTGGACTGTTTGTAAATAGAAAACAGCTGAAGATCTTTTGGGGACTGTGGGAGAGTTACTATTTTCAGACAAACTGGACATTTATTTTTTTTAAGTGGAATTTCAGTGCATCTAATAGTCATTTTTTGAGAATAAAAATATTTTGGAAAAAAATAGGATAAAAAAATGTTATATTAGTTACTCCATAGTGTCCATTTTGAATTTTTCTTCTGTATATCTTCTATAGGCTTTGTGTTCTTTGTCTGTCATCTCATATAAGAAATATCAACAATTTTGCTGTACATGTAAAATCTTCCTCATTGGGTATATCTGAGAGCTAACAAAATATTTTTCTGTCAGAATAAAACAGGTCTATCAATATCACAGAAATTAAAAGGAATTCTATCAGCTATTGAACTTAATATTTATCCAAATATCCTAAACTAGGTTCAGAATGCAAACTAATTTCAGCAGATCAGTATATTAAACTTGAAAATCTATTTTGTACATAGGTAACAGCAAATTCTGAGTGACTAAACAGAAGGAAAAAGATCTCAAGATTACAAGGTCAAAACCAGCTTTTCACTAAAACACAATTCACTGACCTACTCACATGGTGAAAAAAAAAAGATGACACTCATTGCTGCTTGATTTGTGATTGCGTAGTATTTGTCTTACTCAAATGTTGAGAGAATACTTAAATTTATTTCAATAAATTTCGGATTGGGCCCTAAAGCACATCAATGGGATTGTTTAGCCTGGAGAAAAGAAGACTCAGACGTGACCTTATCACCCTCTACAACTGCCTGAAAGGTGGCTGTAGTCAGGTGGGGGTCGGTCTCTTTCTTCCGGAAGCAACTGACAGAACGAGAGGATACAGTCTTAAGCTGCACCAAGGGAAATATAGGTTGGATATTAGGAAAAGGTTTTTCACGGAAAGGGTGGTGACGTACTAGAACTGTCTGCCTGGAGAGATGGTGGAATCACCATCTCTGGATGTGTTTAAAAAAAGATTGGATGTGGCACTTGGTGCCATGGTTCACTTGAGGTGTTAGGGCATGGGTTGGACTCGATGATCTTAGAGGTCTCTTCCAACCTGGTGATTCTGTGTTTCTGTGATTCTGTAAATCCACTGTCAGATACACTGCTTCATAACCACTGCTTCTCATCCCCTTTTTCATTATAATGGCTTCAGAGCTTGTAATTACAGCAGCTAATACAGTAAAATATGCCTAAGACCTAACAAATATGATGCAGTCTTTTTCAAGAGTTTTTTGTACTAATTGGTTACACTCTTTCTGTCATTTGCTATGACTAATTACAGGGGTGGTAGAGGAAGAAGAGTAAAGGTTAGTGAAGTCTCAGATCCTGTATTTTTGTTGTTTCTCAGGAGAATGTAGCTTCTGAAGAAGCCAGATCCTCTTTTAATGACTACTGGATCATTACTGAGTTAATTAATTTTGGAAGAAAACAAAAGTCTCTGAACAAGTATCAGAAAGAAGAAAACATATAATTTCTTACAATAGATCTTTCAAGTCTCTATTTCACAACTTGTAGATTTTTGCAAATTACATTCATTTCCAGTAAATTAATTTAGACTGGTACACAATTTACAATTTTCATGTCTAATTATTTAAGCCATGGCAGCCATCATTTTGACACATTTTGTCCAYGGGTAAGTAATCAGGGGTTTCTGGGAGAATCAGGGCAGTTCCATCTGCTTTTAGGCTCATATTTAACCATTTATCAGTGCCTCTAACAAGGAAACAAAAATTAAAAGCATCAGAACACTATTACTAGACATGGCTTCTTCTTCCACTCATGCAATCTCCTGAAAAAGGCAACTTAATCATTCTGGACTGTAATGGAGACCCATCAGGATTAGGCAAATGAGTAAAATAAGACACATTTAAACAATACTGAGCAAAGAAATCTTTTCAAGTACACGTGTTTCGCTATAAAATGATGCAGTAGCTGAAACAAAGCCATCTGGTTTCAGAACATCCCACAGCCCCATACATTCCTTGCTCATCCCTACAGTAATTCCATCGAGTCCAGTTACACAAGTGATGAATTTTCTGTACCGTACCAGGGGTAGGTGGCTGTATTTTATAAGGTTCTGACCTACTTCTCCACTGTGTCCCAAGGGTTTATTTAGTATTGAAAATTACAAGAATGAAGCAAGTTGTCAGAAATTATGCTGATGGACATTTCTTCCATATCAAAACTCTGTAGGTCATCCCTTTGTTAGTCACGTTTATTGTCTTCAGGTATAGCTGTCACCACAGATGCTGTCAATTTGTCTGTCCAGGCTGAAATGACTGAACTGAGGTTTTCCACCTGTAGGTAGAGAAAATTTTGCATTTATCATGCATCTGGTCAATATTTCTACAGTCCTCAATTGGACTTGATGTACTCAGCCTGAGACTACAGCTACAAGCAAACCACAGAAAAATGCCATTAATTCATGGTAAGTCAAATTACTCTTTCACAGTGTCAAGGTCAGTGAATAGGTAAAAAAGTTTTTGCTTCCTTGTGATCTCATAGGGGTGCATTTTGCGGTTACTTGAAATGCTAACCCAGATTTCTGAAGAGCAGAATCCTTTTTAATAAGCATGCATGGACAACCTGCATGACAACATATCAGTCTGACAAGATGCTTTCCTCAAGGACCTTTAAAACACTGTGTACTGAAGGGGACTTTTTAACAGCTCCTTTGAAAATAAGTAATGATCTGTCGAAGTGTAGCCAGCAAACAGCAAATCATCAAAACATTAGGGTCCCAGCTTAGACTCCTTTTTGTCTGGAGGTTGGAACAGACCTACCCAGCCCAATACTTCCCACTTAGATCTGTAGAGCTAATGGGTCTCCTGTAGCTGCTCTGTACACTGGAGTCCTTTTGCAATCAGATTTTTTTATTACAGCTGATAATTAATCCATCATCTTGTAAAAGCAGGAGTGCTAGCCAGGTTAATAGATTTTAGGACCTACATGTGAAAAAAACTTCCTAGTCTGGCTAACAAGATAACATACACATTTCTTTGTTCATAGAATCATCAAGGTTGGAAGAGACCTTTAAGATCATCCAGTCCAATCATCAGCACCACCACTGTAACCTCAAAACCACTACATCATCCCCCAGTGCCAGATCCAGATGCTTCCTAAATATCACCAGGGATGGTGATTCCACCACCTCTCTGGGCAACCTATTCCAATGCCTGACCACCCTAACAGTGAAATTTTTTTCTAATATCTAATTTGAATCTCCCCTGTCTCAGTTTAAGGCCATTTTCTCTGTTCCTTTCACTGCAGGCACAGTAGAAGAGAMCTCATCACAATCTCACAACAAACCCAGCTCCCTCAGCTGTTCCTCATAAGACGTTTTCTAGTCCTTTCATGAGCCTTGTTGCCCTAAACTGGATACACTGCAGTATCCTTCATGCCCTTTTTAAAGTGTGGGGCCCAGAACAGAATGCAGTTCTCAAGGCCTCACCAGTGCCAAGTACAGGAGGCAATCACTGTCCTGATCCTACTGGCCACAGGCCAGGATGCCATTGGCCTTCTTGGCCACCTGGGCACATGCTGGCTCATGATCACCTGCTGTCTACCAACACTCAGACCTTTTCCCGCTGGGCATCTTTTCAGCCACCCTGCCCCAAGCCTGTAGCACTGCAGGAGGTTGTGGCCAAAGTGTACAACCCAGAAGTTGTCTTTGTTGAACCTCATATCATTGGTCTCAACCATTCAATCCAGTCTGTCCAGGTACCTCCGTAGAACCTTCCTACCCTCCAGCAGATCAAACCTCCTACCCAACTTGGTGTCATCCACAAACTTGCTAACGATAGACCCAATCCCCTCATTCAGATCCTCAATAAAGATATTCAACAGGACTGGGCCCAACACTGATCCCTAGGGGATATCATTAGTGACTGGCTGCCAGCTGGATGCAGCTCCATTCACCACCATTCTCTGGGCCTGGCCATCCAGACAGTTCTTAACCCAGCAAAGAGTGCACCTGTCCAAGCCATGGGCTGCTAAATTTTCCAGGAGAAGGCCATGGGAGACATTGTCAAAGGCTTTGCTGAAGTCCAGGTAGACAACACCCACAGCCTTCCCCTCATCCACCAGGAGGGTCACCTGGTCATAAAAGGAGATCAGGTAGGTCAGGCAGAACCTGCCCTTCCTAGTCCTGTGCTGGCTGGATCTGATCCCTTGGCTGTCCTGTTTGTGCTGTGTGATTGCACTCAAGATGATCTGCTCCATAACCCTGTCAGGTACCAAGGTCAGGCTGACAGGCCTGTAGATGCCCAAATCTTCCTTCTGGCCATTCTTGTGAATGAGCATCACATTGGCCAACCTACAGCTGCCCTCCTTATCYGTGACCTCCCTGGTTAGCCAGGAGTGGTGATAAATGATGGAGAGCAGCTCAGCAAACTCTTCCAACAGTTCCTTCATCACTCTAGAATGGATCTCATCTGGTCCCATAGACTTGTGAGCATCTAATGGCCTCAGCAAGCCACTAACTGCTTCCTCCATTRGAGGGAGTCCATTCTGCTCCCCGTCCCTGTCCACCAGCTCAGGAGACCAGTTGTTCTGAGGACCACTGGTCTTACTGTTGGAGACTGAGGCAAAGAATATGTAAAGTGCCTCAGCCTTTTCCTTATCTTTGATGACTATATTCCCCCTCATGTCCAATAAGGAATGGAGGTTTTCCTTGCCCCTTCTTTTGCTATTAATGTATTTATAAAAACACTTTTTATTATTCTTTACAGAAGTGGCCAGATTAAGTTCCAGATGAGATTTTGCCTCTCTAATTTTCTTTCAGTATGACTTAATGACATCCTTAAACACTTCCTGAGTTGTCTGTCCCTTCTTCCAAAGGGACAGACACCCTCTTTTTTTCCCTGGTCTCCCGCAAAAGCTCCCTGCTCAGCCAGGCCAGTCATTTTCCCTGCCAGCTCATCTTTTGGCACAGAGGGATGGCCTGTTCCTGCACCTTCGAGATTACTTCCTTAAAGTATGTGGACCTCCTGGTCCTCTTTGTTTTTAAGGTCTTCCTTCCAAGGGACTTTCTGAATCAGTGTCCTAGATAGACCAAAGTCTGCCCTCTGGAAATCCAGGGTAGAGGTTTTATTAATGCTTGTCTTAACTTCACCAAATATTGCAAATTCTATAATATCATGGTCACTGTGCCCAAGAAGACCTCTGACCACATTTCCCACCAGCCCTTCTTTGTTTGTAAACAGCAGATCTAGAGGAGCCTCACCCCTGAAAGGCTCACTTATATGTTTACATCTTTGAATATTGTCGATTCCAAACTATACGGTCTTTTGTTGTTTTTACCTTAACAATAGGCTTTTTCTTCCACATAATTTCATATATTCAAGCATAATAGTATGCTCATCAGACTGAAGAAAACTTAACTTATCTAATGCCAACCATTCACATGGTTGGCACACAACTTTTGCTTTCTTAATTAAAGTATTCTTTTCTCTGCCCAAGAGTATTTTTGCCTTCCTTCTATTTTCTCCAGGTCCCACAGAAGAGGAGACTCAGCGAGAAATTGGGTGAGTGCTGTCTGGGATCAACCCGCTACACCTACATAATCCCAAATTTGAGAAAAAAGATAAGCAAAAAGTTGGGCATTGCTGTGCATGACATGACATATTTCTAATTTTTTTTCTTAAAGGAATTCTGCAACTGCTGAGTACAATCAGATGGAAAATTGCTAGTGTTCATTAGTGAATGAATCAGAAAACATTGGTCCTCTTTCCAAATCTGCATGTTAGTATACAGCTTTAGAAAAAGTAAATAAAATAATAAAGTTTTCCTGTGGAAAAAAAAATCTAGTCACATTAATACAGTAAGAACATATTCATTTCACCAAAAATCATCCTCAGGAAGTGAGTGAAGGCAGTTGAAGTGTTTTTAAAAAGTCAGCTGCCCAAATGACTTAATCCTACCTGAGATGAGTGTTTAAGTCTATACATCGATGTAGTCCCTTTGAATGCAATATTTGCTAGATTTGAGCATATACTATATTATTCATGGTATGTATAATAACTCTTGACCTCACTTGTTACTCACTCCATTACTAGTTTTCATAAAAAAAACACAAGTGCACTTTTCAATTACACACCTGTTTCTGAAAGTACACTGTTTTTTACAGAGAAGAATTCAGTTAATGGTGAGCAAAATTAATAGAGTATGAAAATCAAGGTATGTTTAGCTACAGAAGGGCAACAAGAAATTGCTTGGTTTTCTCTGTTCTTACAAACCATGAACTCTCCCCTGTTCATTCTGTGAAAAAGAAAACCCAAAAAACCAACTTATACTGTTTAGTGACATATTTTCATATTTCAGGGAATCTTACTGATTTTCCAGAGTTAATATTTTCTTCTCCAAAGAAAATACACTCCAGGCATATATCATACCATAAAAAGAGTATGTCACTAAGAAAGAACACTATTACATATTTAAAAGAAATAAGTCCTTAAAGAAAGGCTGCTCTGTTCATAAGGAATAATTCAGACTTTCTCATGTGAAGAACACGTAGTATTGCAGGCTGAAAGTCTCCACTATGTTCTTCATCATAAGCCAGTGCATGATCAATAACCTGTTACTGAAATGTACAGCATTGCTGCAATCTATTCCAACTTGCCTCTTATAGCATTCTCTCGACAACCTAAGGCTCTTTACATGACATTGTCACTGTAATTATAGTGTTATTTTTATAATATAATCAAATGACATTTTCAAGTTCATACACACCATATAGACCATTATAGTTCGACTGTATAATCAATTTATTTGTCTCATTCCTTATAACAAAAGTTTCATGGTCTCAGTCTCATGCATTCATATTTTGGATACTTGGAGAAGCTGGGAAAGCATAGAGCGATTAGCTTGCCTGTAAATATTGAGCCAAAAGGTGCTAAAATAGATTAAAATATTAGGGTTTGGTTCTACGAATGCTTGTAGAATGTTTTAGAAAAGTAACCAATTAGTATGGTACTTGTTCAAGAACTATTGAATAAATTTTTCAGAGCAGGACATGTTTCAAAGATTCAAGAAAAATAAAAATAAAATCTTCCACGTTCCACAGCTGATTTTTAACACGAAGCACAATGACACAATTCTTCCCGCTCCTGAAATCCCATCAAATTTGTCAATAATTAGTCAATAGCCTATAACCAAATTGAATACAACTGCCTTTTTATCTTCTTTGCACTGGAAAGCTCAGTTTCAGACTTCAGTGTACTTAAACAGAAAATTAGATTTTTTGACAATGTTCTAGTCTTCTATAAAAAAATGTGAATTTCGTCTTGAGAACAAGAAAGTCATGGGTTTATTTGTATAAAGTCTTCTCTTACCTAAAAGAAATTGGTATGCTGAAAAGAGCTTCTCTTAAATATCTCTCTGCTAAATATTCCATATAAGTAATTAAGACATCGTGAAAGTTATCATGGTGGATGACACGTAAGTCAAAGAACAGCTGTCTTCAGTCCCACATTATTAAGATGAATATGGACTAGCTATGGGGACTGTAAGGTTTTTCCACATGCAGAAAGTTAGAGTAGATGATCCTTAATTTCTTATGGTCTCGAAACCTATAATGAATAACACTGCACAAAGGTCTGATCTTTTCAGACTACTGGGGAATCAGTTTGGGCAGGAGTGTGTGCCATTTTACAATCAATCTATGTACACCCTAGTTCTTTGCCCAGCCGTAACAAACCCTTACTCTTTATTGCATATATGTAAAGTCTGATGATAAGCAGTAAGTGCACACAGGCTTTTTTTTCTGTCGGGTCGCGCTGACATATTTCCGTTGCCATTTCAGACATTTCTGCATTTCAGATTTTCAGTTTAGTTCTATCCTTTCATTATTTTGTGGTTTAACCTGAGCCAGCAGCTATGCCCCACACAGCCACTCRCTTTCTCCCCCAGGTGGGATGGGGGAGAGAATCAGAAGAGTAGTAGAGAAAGAGCATGGGTCGAGATAAAGACAGCTTAACAGGTGGAGCAAAAGCCGTGCATGAAAGCAAAGCAAAACAAGGAATTCATCCACCGCTTTCCATGGCTAGACAGGTGTTCAGCCATCCCTGGGATAGCAGGGCCCCATCACACATAATGGGGACTTGGGAAGACAAACAGAATCAACGATGCCTCCTTTTTTATTCTTCCCCCAGTTTTTAATGCTGAGCATGATGCCATATGGTCTGAGTATGGGGTCCTACACTTGGGTCACAACAACCCCATGCAGCGCCACAGGCCTGAGGCAGAGTGGCTGGAAAGTTGCTCAGCAGAAAAGGACCTGGGGATGCTGGTCAACAGCAGCTGAACATGAGCCAGTCTGTGCCCAGGTGGCCAAAATGGCTGATGGCATTCTGGCCGTTGTCAGAAACAGTGTGGCCAGCAGAACAGGGTAAGTGATTGTGCCTCTCTACTTGGCATTTGTGAGGCTGCATCTCAAATCCTTTGTTCAGTTTTGGGCCCCTAACTACAAGGAAGACACAGTGGCACTGGAATATCAGCTTTTGCTTTCCAAATAAGGGCAACAAAGTTGGACATGATGATCTTAGAGGTCTTTTCCAACTTTAATGAATGTGTGATTTTATGATATTCCTTTGGTCAGTTGGGGTCAGCTGTCCTAGCTGTGTACTCTCCCTGCTTCTCGTGCACCCCCAGCCTCCTTGCTGATGGGGTGGCATGAGAAGCAGAAAAGGCCTTGACTGTGTGTAAGCACAGCTCAGAAACAATGAAAACATTGTTTTCAGCACAAATCCAAAAAATAGCCCCAGGACCACCTAGTATGAAGCAGATTAATTTTTGACAAACCCAGCACACACTCAAAACATTGTTTCCTGCTATTTCCCAGGTTTACTGTGAGGGCTTTTATTGCGATAAATAAAGGAGTTGGAAAGAGCATGAAGCAAATGAGACAAAAGAGTTTTTCTTTTAATCTTTGTTCTACAGCATGTCAATTATTCCACAGAACAGTAGACTTATTGTATTTGAATTATTGGTTGAATAAAATATCTGGGTCTTGAATCCACCTAAATCCTATTGTCACATATGACTTGGGTTAGATTTACAAGGTAACTGGATTCCTAACAATGAACAGCACAAGCTACAAAAAGTTAACAGCTGAGATCCAAGAAGTGGCAAGTGAAATAAGTGTGGTAGAAAGATGAGAAAATAACTATAACATAAAAAGAATAGTAAAGAGACATCTACTTCAGAGATTTAATTGGATATAATGATTCTCTGGTTATATAGCACAAAGGTTGTATAGCACATCAAAGGTTATATAGCACACCCAAAGGTTATACAGCACATCAGCTGCCTTGAATTGCTAAAAGTAAGCAAAGTAAAATAGAAGAAAATAAAAGCAAAACAGGCATACTCAGTGAAAAACCTAACTGTAACTCAATAGGAAGTCATTCTTGATGAAATTATAATGCCAAGTATATTTTATATCTCAAAAAATACCTGGAAAGCATGTCTTTGCTTCTGTTAGCGGAAGTAAATTCTTTCTGTCTGCTTACACTTAACTCTCTCCAGAGAGTTATAAAGTTTTGACAGCAACTGTCTGAGTAGTGGAATAGAAAAACAAAATGCAGTTGTCATTTCAGACACCAACAATAGGAAGCTCAAGTTCTTTTTCATGAACCACTGTTCTTGCAGTCAAACTCTCCTGTCAGATATAAAAATGGCATTTTATGTGATGGCAGCATTAAGCCCAAAAAAGAAAGTGAAAGAAAAGTTTACCATGAAATGAAATATATGAAAGGTCAGCACAAAAAATATCATTACAGGATGCAACAGAAGAATTATAATCATCCTGCTACTCACATTTCCACCAGAAGTGCATCACATTTTAGTACAAGAGAATGCATGTACTAGAACTTATGTACTTTGAGTCTTTCGTTAGAAAAAAAAGGCAGTAAAAAAATTTGATGCAAATACTGTGCATAGATAAGCTAGTATTTCCTCTCACAAAGTTTATGCAATTTTTAAAATATATTTTGTAATATCTTGTACTAGATTATTATCTGAACAGAACTGTCCTTTATATGTACATGACAAGAATTTCTTTTAGTCAGAAAAAGGAAATCAGCAAAAATACACTGCAATTATTACAATGATTTTCCATTACTTGGAATACTTTATTCAGTTCTTGTCATCCTTCTTAACTATATATAGTAGAAAATAGAAGATTTCAAGGCTGATGATAAGAAACATTAAAATCATGGAAAGATGTATCTATGAAAAAAATCTGAAAAAAAGAGATTAATTTAAAAATTACAGACTGAAATAAAAATACTTTAAAAAATGTTGAATATTGCAATTTAAAGGACCACGCATTCTCTTTTATACATTCTAAAAACAAAATCCAAAAGGTATTTCATGAACTTAATACCTGAATTTTAGACCTAACTGTTTCAAGATATATCTGAGATAAAGAACTTGTGATGTCTCAAAGAAAAGCACAAGTTAAATATATAAAAATTATTTTTGCAATAGTACAGATAGAAGTGACTAAATCAAACATTATCAGTTGTATATATTATGACTGTATATTATGTAATGTATTGTGTTATAAAATAATTCTGACCAAAATGGAGTAGAGGGGAAATTGTATTCCTTGCCTGATGATATGTTTCATGTTTTTTAAATACTGCTGTACTCTAACCACGCACAAGTAAATACTTTCTTTTCAAGACTGATCGCAACGTTTCTTTTTTTTTGTTATGATTAAGAGGAAAGTGGCAGATGAATCAAAGACAACCATCAGTATATTCAGTAGAAGGTAAACCACAGAGTCAGAGAAAGATCCCAGAAACTTTGAGCATGGTGATGGAGGCAGATGGCACTAAGATGGGTTCTAGTCACTCTGCTCCTCCATTGTTTTGCCTTTGCTATAAATGCCAGCCTAGGGAATACTTCAGAAACATTTCACTAGGCTTATGCAATTTTGGAAAAGTTCAAATTTTCTCATTAAAAGAACTCATAAGTTCATAAAAATAATTACAAAATAGTTATAACAACTTCCAGAGAAACCTTTCATGCTTTTAGAGTCTGTTCATGCATAAGATATACAGCTCAGATAACCAGATTACTTATTTAAATCTTCAACTCAAATCTTTTTTGTCATAGAGAATCTGAGGAAACACTTGTTATAACAGAAAATGATTGCATTTTCTTTCTGTGGTTGTACCACTTCTTTCTTCCAAATAAATCTTTTTCATGATGAGAATCAAGATACTGGGATATATGTAGCATTATTTTGCCTTACTATAGCAAATGTGTGTGTCATGCTACACCACTGCATTCTAAGTTAGATACTACTTGCAGTTGAACAAGATACAAAGTTTGGGATCTTTTGCATTTCGCAGAGAAAAGAAAGTGGATAATCCTGTTGTGCAAGATTTTAACTATATTGCGTTCAATTTCAACAAGAGAAACAAAACATGTCAACTCAATACCACACTCCTTAGTTTTTAGTTTCAAATATCTGTCTTGTGGGAGCAAGCAATTATCATTTCTGGGTTAATCCTCTTCAAGAAACAAAGACAGGCAAGATTTATCCACTTATTAAGAGAATTCATTTTGTTTCAAATTTTTGGCATGCCTCCAAAAATCAATCTCAATAAATGTCAAGGAACGTGGAGATAGAGGTTATTTGTCTGTGATCAATTTTTATGTGGCAAAGTAACGAAACGGTGAGAAATGAATTTCTTTAGTAACACAAATCATTCTCAGAAAGAGACAGATGTTCGAGATATTCTGGGTCTGTATGAAATTGCATTATTTGTTTAGTGAAAAACAGAGTGGAGACAATTACAACTTTTCTGTCATAGCCTTGGAATATATATGCTTGGTTTTTCCTTATTCTTTTTTACACATAGTCTTTTCCCAAAGGTTTGTCCAATTTTTAAGTTGAATTGCAGTACTCAAATCATCACAGTGTGTGTCTCAATTACTTCAATATGTAGTAAGGAAAGGTTGAAGAGTTTGTATTATTTTTCCCTTGGTGGGGTTTTCCTTTCTGTATACTTCACCATGTTCTACAATTCACCAGTATTGGATCAGAACAGATATAAATTTATAAACCATAGAGCATAATGGATAGTCACAATACAATCCATTGATATTCAGAAAATACAATGAGAAAGAAGTAAACAAAGTAAAAATGAGTTGATGAATTAATTTGAAAAATTTTGTGATCTTACTTTGGTTCTTGAAATCACAGTTATTAATGCAAAATACCTCCCAGACATCTCTTTTCATCTATTATTCCCCTGAAAGGGAAACTTCAATATTTTTGTCCTTAAGTTGCAATATTTTTTATTATCTTTGACGAAGTTTATATTATTGCCATTATTCATTATTTCTCTAATGCATTTGCCAGAATTTTGGATTCAAAAAAGGCTTCCCATTTTTTAATGCATGGTGCTTTATTTTAATTTTGAATAATGGTAATTTTATTTTAATTTTGTTACTTTATTTTCATATTGTTAAAACTGTATAATCTAGAGAATAAAAAATTATAAACCTTATCCTACCAAGATGTCTGATATAATTCAAATTATTTTGTCCTAGAATGCAATTGGTTTGAGTTTATTTGTTCGTTTGTTACTTTTTTAAAATAACTAACTTAGATTCAGTTTGTTTAAGTCAGGCTAGCTGAATGCCACCATTCTGAGGAGGGTAGAGGTAAATATTTTTAGCCAAGTTCTGTGAAACAAATAAGCAAACAAATTAAAATCAGGTACTAGAAGTGATTTTTTATGGATTGCTCCCTTCAAATCTTCTTCCTTAAAGAGAAACCTAGAGAAAAATTACTATAAATTGTGAACCATAACTTCATATTAACTCATACTTTTTTTTCTTTCTGAAAAGTTAACAAAAGCATTTACTGTAGAAGAACATGAAGGTTAAAAGGAGAAACAACTCACTGCTCCCAAGAACACAGCTCTAACATGTTTAAATCTTTTTTTAAAATATTCTAGTCCCTTAGTAGTACTCTATGTCATGCTGGATGTGGAAATTTCAATTATATCATCATGTAACATTCAATACCAGCCTGTGAACTGCTGGCTTTTTTCCAGACTGCCATACACTCTTCTTGTCTCATAGTATAACTGGTGACAATTGAAATATTATTTTACTTCAGAAAGATTTAGAATTTTTCATTTTTCCCTGAAGGGATGGAAGATGTGCATCTTTACATACTATACCCTGTATGTTTGTATTGTATATATTGTACATATGAGATATAAAATTGTTATATATTGTACATACCAATGAACTGTATGCTCATTGACTCCATACTTTCATGAAATATCTTCGGGCAATCTTGGTTTCATTCATGTGTCATCCCTTAAATGCCTTCATAGGACACTATGTTAATTCTTTCACAGTTTTATGGCTACACTACATAAGTAACATCAATCAATTTTCAGAGAACCTTTAAAGGGATTATTTTTTTCTCTCTTCCATTCTCCTATATTGTAATTTGGTTTAGCTTCAGGGATTGATACCAGTGGAAATTCTGTTTCCTTTTACAATGTAAAAATCTAGCTTCTAAGGCATTGTCTTTGAAAAGACACATTTAAGATGCTTTGATCAGTGTTTCTTATTTTCCTAAGTCTATTGAAGTTGCTTAAATAATGCTAGAAAAATTTACATTTCTCAGGGAATATAAATAATTAAATATTCACATGCCTTTTAGCTTAGTAGAAAGTTGTAGCATGGTTCATGTGGTTAATCTAACAGTAATTTCTAGTAAAGATGTCATGAGTTTGTCCTAGAAACACGAAATAAGGGCATACCCTGATTTTCAAGTGGCTGTTTGGCATTGACCAAGTAATATCCATTATTACAATGATGTTAAAAATTTTCCTTACTGAAGTCTTGATGGAGCACTGTTTTAAAACAGAAATGGCCTATTAAGCCTCTGAGGAGAGAAATCTGTATGAAGGAATACAACATTTCCTTTCTTCCAGCCATTTCACACCTCTAAAAAAATGTGTTAAGTAATTAAAGCCAAGGTTTACAGAATCCCAGAGTCATAGAACAGCTGAGGGTGGAAGAGATCTTTAAATATCATCAAAATGGAGGAGGGTAGGTCATGGAAAAGTARGCAGAAAATGCCACAATACTTAATGCCTTCTTTTCTGGTAGAATTTGCCTTCATGAATCCCAGGTCCTTCAGACCAGGGGGAAAGACTGGAGATTAGAGTCTGATGCTAATAATATGAAGGTCATGTGTTTGATACCTTTATAGGACATTCATTAAAGAGCTGGACTCAATGCTGTATCTTTGTGAGTCCCTTCCAACTCAGACTATTCTGTGATTCTCTAATTCTGAAAACTTACCCTCAGTGGAGGAGAATCCGGTTAGGGGAGGTTTAAACATCCGAACATGCACAAGTCAATGAGGCTTGATGGGATGTACCTTCAAGTTCCAAAGCACTTGGCTGGTGTCATTGTGGGGCCACTCTCAATTTTTGTCAAAATATAATGGTGACTGGGGAAAGTTCTTGGAGACTGGAAGACAGCAAATACCAGCCCTACCTTCAAGATGGGGAAGAAAGAGGATCTGAGGAACTACAGGGCTCACCTCAATCCCTGGGAAGGTGATGCAGCAACTGATGTTGGAAACCATTTCCAGACACATCAAGGACAAGAAGGTCATTGGAAGTAGTCAGCATGGATTTATTAAAGGGAAGTAATGCTGGACCAACCTGATAGCCTTCTACGATGAGATGAGTTACTTCATGGATGATGATGAATGAAAGGTTGTCTGGATTTTAGGAAGCCTTTTGACTTTCACTCCCATAACATACTCATAGACAAACTAATAAAATACAGGCTATGATATGATATATGGACAATGAGCTGGATTGAAAGCTAACTGAACAGCCAGGCCCAGAGGACTGTAATCAGTGGCAGTAGATGCCATTCACTACTGGAGCAGTACCCCAGGGGTCAATATTGTTTAACATCCTGATTAATGGCCTGGACTACTGGCACAAAACTGTACCTGCAGCAAGGCTGCAGGCAATACAAAACTGGGAGAAGTGACTGATACACTAAATTATTTTTCTGCTATTCATAGCAACCTTAACAGTCAGGAGAAATGGATGAAGGAAACCTCTCAAAGTTGAATTGAGGGAAATGCAAACTTCTGCACCCAGGAAGGAATAGACTGAAGTAAAAGCATGCTCTGGGTGCTGACTGACAAGAAAGCAGTTTTACTGAAAAGACCCTAGGGAACCTGGTGAGCACTAAGTTGAACACGAGCCAGCAATGTGCCTTAGAAGAAAAGGCTAAGAGCTTCCTGAGCTGCATTAGGAAGAGAAGAAAAGGCTCAGTGGCAATCTCCTCATGGTATACCTAGCAAAGTGAAATAAAGAACTGAAGAACGTGCAGCCGGAATCATCATGGTGGGAAAGAGTGGAAATACAGGAGGCAGTGAGTACAAACTGACATGCAGGAATTTCTGCTTAATTGACCTACAGGTTAACCTCTCATCCAGGTTATCTATTCTTAGATTCAAAGCCTGAATGGACACAGCCTTGAGTAATCTGCTCTACCTGATCTGCTTTAAAAATTATGTTGAACCAGATGATCTCCACAGGTCAATTCCACCCTCAATTATTCTGTGACACTTTTGTCTTATCTTCTACATTCTACTTCAAAACTTCCATTTTCTTTTCTCTTCCCTTGCATTCTACCACATTTTTTAAAACTGCTTCTGATGTCCTAGGGTTTGTCTCCCACATTAAGTATATCTTCTACAAGGCTCAGATTTGCCACTTATTTCTGTGTGAACACTTGCTCTTGTATATGCCTTCCAACGAAGCATAAAGAAAGCTGTCTGGCAGAACACAGCTCCATAATGTGCTACCTCCACCCAATGATGTAGTGCACCATCAAGCTGTGAATAGCTAATGAAGCTTAGCGAAGCCTCCGTGCCTCAGTTAATTGCTTGTTCAAGTTCCAAAATAGAGCTGATACCTGTGAAAACTTGGCTTGTGTTTCTTTGTCAACACWTATACATCATCCATAAATGCCTTGTTCATACGTAATAGAAGAGATTCATCCACGGAATATCTGTTACATCTTGCGTCTATTGGATGTTTTAAAAATAAAGAGAGATTGCAGCACAACAAGGTATCATTCCTTATGAATTACAGTATGTCTGCTTCATGACAAAGAGCCATAAAATTGGTATTGATGATTGATCAGTGTTATTTTAACTGCCTAACAAGAAAAAGGATTATCTGACTGGTAAAGGCTGTAAAATCATCTTCTATAGTGTTAGCTCCCAGTGCATTCTAATAGTTTAATAAACTTGTTTATCTAAGTACTTTGCAATGCTTAACTCATTTACTACTGTGTCAATAACGACTTCATTACTCTGAGCTCCACAAGTATTCCTTTATTTCAGGCACATTAATGTTAAGACAAACAAATTAAAATGAAAATTCTGAGATGCAGAAATGATAAATAAATATTTTTCACATCAAATCCAATCACAACTCAAAAAACCACTTTCTTCTGTATCTGGCTATCGAAAGAAATAAAAAGTGAGAAAGAAAGTGAAAAAGTGAGAAACAAAAAGTGAGAGAGAGAAGAGAGAGAGAAAGAGAGAAAGAGAAAGAAAGAGAAAGAAAGGGAGGAAGAAAGGAAGAAAGGAAGAAAGAAAAAAGAAAGAAAGAAAGAAAGAAAGAAAGAAAGAAAGAAAGAAAGAAAGAAAGAAAGAAAGAAAAGAAAGAAGGAAAGAGCCTGTGATTGTTTATTGAATAAAGAAGAGAAGGACAAGTTTCTGAGTAGAGTTGAAAGCCAAGAATTTTGGAGATATTTTTCTGCCACTAACAAATCTTATTAATCTTATCCTTTTGCCATGTACAGTGCTTAAAAATTTTGGATGAGACCCACGAAATTGTATATGTTGTCTGCTTGGTATGGTGCCCAGCAGTGAAAATTTTTTAAAAATAATAGGCCTAGGGTAGATTTGAGAAAGCAAATGAGAAGAGAAGAGAAGAGAAGAGAAGAGAAGAGAAGAGAAGAGAAGAGAAGAGAAGAGAAGAGAAGAGAAG
>RAHM01000126.1:2271940-2299636 GCA_003713295.1 Parotia lawesii
AGAAGAGAAGAGAAGAGAAGAGAAGAGAAGAGAAGAGAAGAGAAGAGAAGAGAAGAGAAGAGAAGAGAAGAGAAGAGAAGAGAAGAGAAGAGAAGGTGAATCTTGAATCCACTGCCACATGGCCTTTCTGGAGTAGCTTTGCCCAAAATGTACAACTCAAAATTCAGTTTCAGTTGAAAGAACCTGCAGCTCTCTGGAAAACCTCCATCCTGTGTGTGAACTATTCTGCAGGTTCTTACTTGAAGGCAAACCACCTTTTTTTTCCAGCATCGTTCTTAAAATGTATTAAACTACATCAGTTAGCCCCTGCACTTCAGTACAGATAACAGTAGCTGCCTTTCTGAATATGGATATATGTGCTCTACGAGGTCTTAATTTCAAAATAATTTGTACAGATTTTTTTTAACATTCTGTTCATTTTAAATATGGTAAAAAAATAAGATCTGATAAAAAGAGTAGTTTATTAGAGATCCAAGGAAGGATTAATTTCATAGCCATGATTTGACGTGAAGTCTAGGTCAATGTTTAATTCATATCTTGCAATGTTATTTAGATTTATCATTTTTCTTCCGAATTTTTTTTTACTTACAAATTTCATATTATTTGTATGTAATATTATAAGTATTAAAGTGAAAGAAGTGCATCAGTTGCTCTTGCCTTTAGCAAGTTTATACTTTGAGTGAAGTAAATACATTGTTCTCAACATCCCATAAAGATCCCTCAAGGTCAGGCTGGTATATGTTTTCAGTGTTATAACATTTTTTTTTCTCTTTTCTTTATTTTTGTTCATTTCCCTTTCACTGT
Organism: Parotia lawesii; assembly: GCA_003713295.1. Classification (NCBI taxonomy): domain Eukaryota; kingdom Metazoa; phylum Chordata; class Aves; order Passeriformes; family Paradisaeidae; genus Parotia; species Parotia lawesii. Next base: position 2,272,745 of record RAHM01000126.1, read on the forward strand.
TTCTGCTCCTCTACTTTCAGAAAACCTTACAATTATGAAATGAAACRTAAACCAATTCAATGGTGTAGCCTGAGACCAAAATTAGCCTGAAACAAAATTCTGTAAGCTGTTAACCACTCCATTCATCTCAGTTGGGGATGTGAAATTAGGCATGTATCCATGGTGGAATATAGCAAATTTTCTGTTACAACATCTGTGATTTTCTTTACCCCAATACACAACATTAATTTGTTGCAGTAGTTCTACAGGGAACACTATGATCCTCTTCTCCCTTTGTGTAGCTGTAGAAAGCAACCCAGATTCCCTGTTTGGGAGAGAGCAAAAATATATATTTGAAATTCAGATGATGGAAGGGACTGTACATCATTCTCAGATGAAACTTTTAATAACTAGTAATAACTGTGGGCTCTTCAGTCATCCAATGAAAGGAGAAAGTGTTCAGTCATGTGGAGTCTAAGAATCCTGACACAGAAAAGAAATACCAATTCTTTTAAGAATTTTTATTTTTATGAGAAGCAAATATTCAGATCATTAAGGTTTTCTCCTCTATGGCATCACTACAAGATGGTAAAAAAGGAAACAATGTAACTAGAATGGCATTTGCTATCTATATAACATGATCACAGGAATAACCTCCACTTTGCTACCGTCCTCATTTTTCTGATCATTATAGACTACACTTTGCATTCTTGACTTTATCCTGAGGTAATATTAAAACAAAATAAATCCCCCTACTTTGGCTATCATTCTTTTGTAGCCCACCTGCCTATTACCTGTTGGTTTTCACACAAATTATAAGCACGAATCCCATTTTAGAGAAAAAATCCAGAACAAGCACAGAAATGAGAAGTGTAAGAAGCATAAGGTATTTGGGCATATGTTTTTTTGGTTTTTTTGTTGTTTTTTTTTTTTTTTTTTTTTGCTACAGAACCAATTAACCTTCAGTTCTAAGCTGCCCTACACTGTCAAAAATGAGTGTTTCAGAACTTAGGTTCACTTATGTGATTCCCTTTTTTGATATACCGGGTTTAGGTAGTATAGTACAGAGGTAAGTGTATGGTAGCCATAGAAGAATAAATCTTTACATCAGATATGCGAAGCACCTTGTAGGTGCTTCTTCCTGTACAGGTAATGTAGGCAATTAAGTTCCTAATTTCAGCACTTTGATTTTGATGCCTAAAATAAATGGAATGAAACAGACCTTCACATTTATATGTGAAGGGAAGCCAGCCCCACAGCCTTCGTATCTTCAACACCTCGTATTCTAAGTGTTATATTGGGATCTGCTGCTCGTAATCAAATAAAAGTAATTTATTTCCTCAGTGACACAGTCAACTTAAAAATCCATGATATGKCTATATTAATTTCTGATCAGTCACCCAGTAGATTTTTGGAAAGTTGCTACTTCTTAAGTCAACCAAATGAAATTACGGTTATATTTGTCGCGAATGAATCCCTGCATAGGAGATGTCAGACTGTTTCACGGTACACTGACACAATGTGCAGAGGGGGAAAACCAGAAAAAAGCCCTCRGAATAATTGCAATAGCTATTTWTTTTTCTTAGAACAAACTTGCATCATCATTATACTTGTGTGGATGGTGCATGTAGTATCATAATGAAAAAACACTAAGCTTTAGGCAAGGGTCCAGCCTACTACACTCACAGTCATTTTAACACTGCTTAGCTTTCCTGTGAGTATATAATATGCCAGTAGAACAGCACAAATTACCTTATAGGTCCTTGAAACAATGAAAGTGGTTAGGTTTTTTAGGTTGGTTGGTTGGTTTTAGTTTTGTATGTCTGTATGTTTGGTTTTTAACAGTTTCTCCAATGGAACTCTTCTCTAGCTTAGATATTGATGTGGGCATTCACCACCAGACCTCCTTGTGACCCAAACAGCTATTCACTGCCTTCTTGCTGTTAAAAATACTGTGTTGGAGCACAGGGAAAAGACTGTTTCCCTGTTGCATGAGGCTTGTTCTTAAAAACAAGCCTCATGTTCTCTTCACTGCCCAGCATAATGGTGGGCTGTTATCAGAGAGATTCTTTTCATGGGAAGAATATAAAACCTACTCAGCCCTTCTCAATACCCCCAGTTTTGCAATAAATTTCTAAAATATTTATCAGGGAACAGTTTCACACAGTAAAGGTTTAAAATCACTGTCTTAATTGAGGTAATTAAAAATCACTGTCTTAATTCTGTAATACTGTAGAAATTAGTTATTTGGGTTATTTCCTGCAGTCCAATTAATGAAGAAGTAGTTCAAAGTGGAGTGCTTTGCTAAGTGAATGAACAGTGCAGTGTATGTAGAAAAAGTGATGCTGTGTCTATAGCAACTAATTCCTAAGGAATGTATTAAATTGCAAATTGCCAACAAATTACAATATGAATAGATTGACAGAAAAATATTGAAAGATTCTGCAGATCTGTAATGTGAACCAGAATACATCTAGCATATGAGTAGGGCAATTATTTGGCAAATTAAACACAAAATCGTTTCGTTTCTGTAGTTTGACATGATTCTCAAGCATGGATGAGAGTTAGATAAGAACGTATTTTACCTCACAGTGGAATTTACTCTATGTATTATTTAGCACTTAATTTAAGTTATTATTGATCTTTTGCTTTTCTTCCCAGTAGCTTCCTTCCAGTCATTTCGTGCTACTTCATATTTTATTTCATTATCATGTCGTGGTAGCTCTGTGTTAGTGCTGTGCATGTGAGGTCACACCAATGGCAACTTCAACATAGCAGTGGAAGCATCAAATCAGATGTAAAAAACAGTAATAGCAAGCAATAGTAAATAATCTGGAAATATTCTTTCCCTTTAAAAACAACAACAGAAAAAAACTCCCAAAAATACTCATTTAGACAATATTAAGAGCAAGGAATTGAGATAGTAATTGTATTTAAAACAGTAAAACTATCACATCTGAGTGTTGAGCTAAACATGATGCTTGTAGCAATTTGAGTTTCAGAATATGTCACCGTAAATAACTCTCCTGAACGTGTTGCAATTGGTACAATACAAGGTATTATATTCTTTACTCTCTTTTCATCCCATTTTATTCCATTGCTCTTCAGTTTGATCTAACATTGCCTCTTCTGTTCTTCTCTTCCATCATGGTTTGCATTACATAGAACAGGCTTTATTTGTCACACTATTTCTACGATTTTGTCTTTAGTTCAATCTAAGAGAAAAATTTCTTTCTGGTTCTTTCTGGGAATCTTCTGGTATCTATCTTTCTGGTAGTCATCAATGTTTGTGAGTTCTTTTAACGTCAAAGGATTTTGATATGCAACATTGCATTCCCATCCTTAAATGAAGTCACATGGATTCATTCTAACTCAGGTGTTGGTCCATGGTTCTTAAAGAAGGCACATTGTTTATTTTTGTTTTCTTAGCCAGGCTATTGTTACCTAGTGTTGGCTTGGTCAATAGTGACTCACTGTCTACTCCCGTTGGAAGATTACTTTTATTCAATATAAAATAAGCAAAATATTTCGTGATAGATTATGATGATATAACACAAATTTAGACCTGATCATTTTATACTGATGATTTTACTTCCCCTCTCATATTTAAGATGTTTTTATTAAAAATATTAAAAGAATTTATAAGGCACACTTTTTTTTTTACCATAYGTAACAAAGTAGTACTATATGAATAATATCTGGAAAAAAAAATCCAAATAGTAATGACTGCAAAATTTTAGTTTGCAGGTCCAGCATGGTAATATGGGATGATACAATAATATCAGAGAAATTTTAGGATCTGGTCTGTAGCTAGCAAAAGCAGATCTAAGAAAAGTAACAGTTGCCTGATAAAAAGGTCTTCTAGTGAAGATGACTACGTTCCAAGGAATGGAAAATTACCAAATTTCTGTCCTCATCTAAATTTTCACACTGCTGCCAGGGGATAGGAAAAACTGTCATTTTCTTGGTATCTTCTTTTCCTTTGCATTCCTCTTGTAAGAGTGTAACCTAAAAAAAGAATCAATTTGGGAGCAGACAATGATGACAGGGATAATTTAATTGGGAAAGTCAGTGAGGAAAAAAAGGCTGAAAAAGTTCTCTGAAGTCCTGTAGGGAGATACTCCCCAGGGTGAGGGATATGAAATTTTATAGCTTCTTGGACAGTTTGAAAACAATGCTTTAAGACAATTAAAAACTAAAATTAAAATTTTTAGATCAAGTCAGAACTGATTCATGAAYGTCTATAAAGCTCAGGCTATACTTTATACCATATTCATGTATCTATGCTTGATCCTAGAAAATTTAGATTTCACTAAAGTATTAAATTACACTATTTGCAACAGATATACAATCAATATATGTACTCTAGAAAAAACAAAACACATGTATAACTTCTAACTGTATTGTACAGGAAACTTGATAGTTCTATAATATACACCTTTTAGTTTTATATTTATAGACCAAACAAGGAAGTCCCACTCTTTCAAGGAACCACTATTCCATCCTCTCTTGCTCAGAAAACAATATACAATACATACAGTACAGCACGAATTAACTTGATTTCTTCCACCTTTCAGATTTCAGAAGTCTCTTACAATTTTCAGAATCTTATGAATTCTGCACAATCTTTCCTCCTGCACTCCTAACTCAGTACTTCTGTGTTTCATTATTTAAAAATTCTCAATTAATTTCTTTCTGTATTCAGGCTGGGAAGTCTAGAAGAGGAGACCTGTTTCTAGCACTTTGTCCTTTAAATGTATCAGATGGCCTGAGGAACCTCCTTATGCATTTTTTGCAACTATGCACTGTCTTTATCCATAGATACACAGGCTGATGACTGCAGAGACTTCAGTTATCTGACCTATCATCAAAACTTGGTTTCTTCTTGATTTGGAACTGCTAATTGTGAGGTATTGGTCAATGGTAAACTTGGCCCAAAATTTTATAACCAATTATGCTCAAAATAGATATATTCAGAATTCAGACAAGCATCATAAAAGGCCTAGAGTAGGAAGAACAGCACAGGAAAATAAAATATGAGTTAAGATAGTAGCACTGTTTGAACATTTTTATGATCTAGMTTTGCTGTCTAAGAGGCTTAGATGTCTAAGTCAAAGCCAGTAAGTCTTCGCTGGCTGAATAAATAATGGATAGCCATGTCACTCTGAAGTATGTGGCAAAGACAGATAAGAATAATTGCCCTCTTAAGGTGCTTGTATTTCTGGAAGTACCTGTGTTTTTCTCTATTTCTGTCAACAATGAAAAGAACCCATACTCATTAGTTTATTCTTAGTTTTATTAATAGCCCAGCTATCTAAATTGGTATGATGAATACCATATATTAAGTGGCAACTATATCAGTCATTTTCAATTTTGGAAAACTGTAAATATATATCTTCGTACTGTTTTATTTTATGAAATGTATTTTTTCTGAGGAAGAATGTCTTGTCTGAACCAAAATATTTTTTAAAAATAAGTAGAAAGAATATCTTGTTATGAAAAGTTGTTTTGTACATTGTGCACAGCATTATTTTTCTGCAGGAAGTTTGTGTTAATTAATCATCTTACTCTAGTACCCACAGAAAAGCATCCTCAGCTCCTTTTTTTTTCAGCCAATGGATGTGATGGTGTAAAGCTTCTCATATTCAGTGGCTAAATGCACTGTCATTTAATAGTCTCTTGGAATTTTTAGGAGGAAATAATTTCCTGCCACAAGTACTGCAGAACGGCTGTGTTTTTACAGCAGAGCCAATCTACAGTATTATTCTACTGTATTCTTATAGTTTTGTTTCTATCCTCTTTAAGGGTAATGTGGCCAAAGCAGCAGCATTGAAAATAAGGTCAGTCTCAAAGGTCAGTTGTTGCACTCCTCCTTCTTACCATGTGGGGATAGAGGAGGACAAACAACCAGACTGTTTTTATCTACCATCACTGGGGAGTTTCTAAAGTAGCAGAATTTTCATTCTTCTTTTTCTATTGCACTTCCGGCTGCCAATTGTCTTGATGTCTTTGTGATATTAAACAAGTATCCAAAGAAGATCTTCACCCCTTTTTGCAAGATAGTGGCATACAATGTATAAGAACATGAATCAATTGTTCTAATTGCCACCTATCTGACTCCAAATCATGCTAATGGAATAGTTCCAGAACAATGACAATAGGATACCATCTAAACCTATGATGAAACAAATTCAGATGGGTGTTTATATTTTTGACGCAGTCAGATGTTATCATGAAAATTAAAGAGATTTGTAAATAGTATTATTTTAATTAACACTGTTTGGTTGGGGGTTTTGTCCACTTAATCATTGTGATTGTCCTCCTCCAAAAGGCAAAAAAATAGCTATCTTTTAATAAGTAAATTGTTTTTTAAAATAGTATTATAGAAATATGACATCTATACTTGTCTTAGTGAAAAGTCTTGAGGAATAAACATTTAAAAACCTGTAATAAACAAGATTTAAAATTCAGAAAAGAAGTGGAAGAAATAAAGAAAAATTCACTATGAAGAAGTCTGTTTGTGGTTGGAATTTGACCTTTGGTATCCATATATAAACCTGGAAAATATGGATATACTCTGACTTTCGTTGCTAACACTTTTCAGGTCATATTCTGAATTCTAATTTTAGTTGATGTGGAAAATGTAATGATTAGATGATGCTTACTGATTTACTATCTTCACTGCTGTGTTTCTATCTACAGAAACTGGACATCTTTTCTGGCAAAAGGAAAAAGTTATTATAACACAATGTATGAAAACATGTACTATATCCTGTATCACAATATAGAAATACAATGAAGTGAACTCTTTTCAATTCCTTTTCCTGCTTAGAACTGTAGTCATTAGGAGATGAAAATCATTTTTCATTTTTAAATTTAATTGAGAACTGACAAGAATAAAATTCTTCAATAATCGCAATATTAAAAATAGCACTTTGAATTTCAGTTCTGTAGATCAGATTTTCAGTAGTCTCAAATCTACTGGTTCCTGTCTAAACACTTATCTAATTAGCTGTATTTCTGCTTCATTTTATTTATTCCTTTTGCTTTTTTTCCTGTAATAAATTTAGTCCATTTGCTACCCTTCCTTTATTACTTCTGAGTGTCACATAATGTAAGCATACAGTAAGAAGGTCTGATTAATTTATAAGTCAGTGTAGATGGACATTCATATGACTCATATGTGAACACAGGGAAGTGCTTGCTACAATAAACACCAAGAGTTTTTATTACAGATGTTATGCAGTTTTGTTATTGCCACTACTATATCAATCTTACATTGTCAAACCAATGTAAACATGTTGGAGAAGAAGGCATCTACAGCCTGCAGGCACGTAAGTGCATGAAGGCAATTAAAATACCAAATAAATGAAACACCCCCTTTTAGAGTTCCCAACAACTGAAATCAAATAATCATTTTTATTACATTAACCTAAGGCTGACATTGACTTTGTCTTCTGAATGCATAGCATAGAAAAAATACATTAGGCAGAGAAAGGAGCTCTTACAGTTTTGTTTGTTTTGCTGCACCATGGGACAAATGTGTCCGAGCAGAAATGCTGTTTCAGCTGGGTAGAATACTACACTTACATAGAGAAATTCAGAAATCATTACATGTCCCTAGGCTGAGCCTAAATTAATAAAAGGGTAGGTACACGAACAAAGCCAACACTGGAGCGATAGGCGCTCAGGTAAGGTTAACAGTGAGAGGACAGTCGTGTGCATACCCTTCTGTTTGCTGAGCCTGCAGGTTACAGATATATTTACTTATGTTTGTCTTAAAAAACTGAACAAACAAGACATTTCACTGCTGGGAATTCTGGCTGATAACCACTTATTCATCTCTGATGCACAAAAATACATATGATAAAAGTGTCAAACACTTTCCTTAAGTTTAGGATAAGGTAATTCGGGTGTGACTTAATTGTGGCCTTCCAGTATCTGAAGAAAGCCTGCAAGAAAGATGGAGAGGGAATTTTTACCAGAGCATGTAGTGAAAGGACAAAAGGAAATGTTTTCAAACTGAAAGAGAGTAGGTTAGATTAGATATTAGGAAGAAATTCTTTACTATGAGGGTGGTGAGGCACTGGAACAGGTTGCCCAGAGAAGCTGTGGATGCTCCATGCCTGGAAGTGTTTAAGGCCACATTGGGTGGACTTCTGAGCAATTTGATCTAGGGAAGGATGTCCCTGCCCATGGTGTGGGGATTGGAGCTAGATAATCTTTAAGGTCCATTTCCAGCCCAGGCCATTCTATGATTCTGTGATATTATAAAGTAATAACATAGTGTTGTGATCCGATTTTTAAGAGATGCCGCTGCCTGAACTAAGGTGCAAATGCTAAAATCAATAGTACGGATTTTATTTAACAGTAAATGTGAGAAAGAAATGGGAAAGGGGGCGGGGGTCAAGAGGGAGAGACAGAGAGAGATCAAGCAGAAGATAGTCTGATCCACACCTGTGGATCCCGTGGCATCTTCCTGGTCCTTCTTCACCCAAGTCTTCTCAGCGATGGGGGTCCCAGAGTGGTTCTTCTCAGGTAACACCTTCATACAGTCCAAGTTCTGGGTATCCACAGGGCATAGATGCTATTCCCATAACTTGGGATGGCATCTGTATAAGCAATTGCTTCCTTTCCTACAGTCTGCCACAGTGGGAATTTTTGCCTGTACGCACTAAGTAAGGTGTGCTAACCAGACCTCAGCTCTGCTAGGCCTGGAATTAGGGCCTTGCTGTTGCAAGTTCCTCTCTTCTGTACTTTTCTCAAGTCCCTGCTGTGGTGGCTTATTTTATGGCAAGCTCTTTCAGTGGCCTTGACAGTGTTTAATTCAATTGTGATCTTTCTTACACAAAGGAATAATATTGTTTGTATGGTAATGGTAAGAAAAACATCATATAGAGGATTTTTTCTTATAGGCCTATGTCTTTCTCAGGGAGTATACACAAAAGATACATCTGATGGCTGATAATATATAAATAAGCTCTCTGCCTTCATTTTTCTATACATAAAAAAGGAGTGCTCCATTGCAGGGTGCTGAGAGCAGCGTCTGGCTCATGCCCAGGCACTACCTGGGACAGACAYAGGCTCACTAAACTGTAGAATGACTTTTTGTTGGAGAGGACTCCTGAGATTACCTCACCCACTGCACTGCTCAGCGCAGGGCAAATTTAGTTAGTGTCCATATACTCACCCTATTTATTTGATTTATAATTCATAGTCCCATGGGAAACATTCTGGCAGGACTCGACACACACCTGGAAAACCTCAGATGTTGATACCAATGTTAAATACCATAGAGTAGAAGATTTCCATTTTCAAGTAAACTAACCAGCATTTTTCAAGAGCACTGTATATCCACTATATGTATCTATTCAATGTCTCTAATAGGCACTTGATCTTCTGATACAAAAACTGTAGAACAGAGCTCTATTCCCTCAGCAGGAATACTCAGAACTGAGCGCAACAGGAGTAGATATGATCTCCAGAACTTTATTAACTATTATTTCTGGCCTAGAATCATTATTTGATAATGGTTTCAATTAAAACGTAAAATGAGAACTGAGTAATACTATCAAGATATTTTGTAGACTCTAAGGCAGTCCCATTATTCTGTAGCCAGCAGAGAGCTTAAAATTGCTATCCTTTGAATTATTGCAGAATGACATGTAGAGCTGAAATAGCTTAATAACATGTCTATAACAAGTCTCCCAATTACATCTCAGATGTGCATGAAGGATAAATAAACCAGCAATCTCACTCCATTTTGCAAAGATAAATGAAATGCCTGGTTTATTAAAGGTATGTCAAAATAGAGGTATTGTTCTGTGGTCTGAACACAGACAATGGGCTAACATTTCCTGAATTTTAATCAAGGTCAGACAATGGATCTGTGAAAGTGCCATAATAATCTACGCAGAAAACAACAAACTAACACCTAATGATKGCTTGGAGTCCTTTTGAAAATCACTTGGTATATGTCAAATATCAAATCCTAGTGTAATTGGCATGATAACTGCATGGTATTTGGGGGCTAAGGTGCTTAGGAGCTTTGAAGATAGAAAAGAAGTCATTTTACTTTTAGCTAAACTGTGAAATTGCAAAAGAGTTATTCTGTTCTCACTTTGTCATGGAAGAGCTTGCTTAACACATTTGTGTGCTTCCATATAATGTCCTCAACACTAGTCTTTGAAAATGAACTCCTCTGACAGAGGCTTTTCTTTCTGTCTTCACACTCTACCTTCTACAGAGCACAGACACTTGGTAGTTCAGCTCTGATTTTCCTGTAATTTTGTTAGTGATAACATTCACAAAAGGGAATAGAAACTGTATCTACCTCACACATTGAATAAGAAGTCCTCCATTTCCATACTTAAAGCCTTCAGACTTCAGACATCAGAAAAATTATTCACTCTTTGGTCATATTTAGGCTTTATTATTATGGTGTATGTCTTTTGTTGATTAAATATGATGCACCTTTACATCAATATTTAGTTAGAAAACTTTGAACTTATATTTTATTTTTTCCACAAAAGGTTTATGTAGTAAAGTAAGAAAAAAAAAATCCTTCCATTTTGACTTCTAGATTTTAGTCCAGAGCATTGAGCTCAGCCTGCTTCAGCTGCATAGTCCAATATGAAATATTAGGAGAATAAATGACAGAAAAAGTTATTTGTATCAAATGGATCAATATGGCATTAATATTTGACTTAATTTCTACTTGTTTCTTCACCAGAAATAAAATCTAGGTAATATTTAAAAACATTAACAAATACTTAACCACTTATTATTTATTGTCAAGACTGAGATGTTCCGTTTCAAAAWAATTTATTGTAAAATTAATTATTCTCTGTATAGTTATAATTTATGTACCAAATTTATCTTCCTCAAAAATTTTCACTATCAAAGCAAAATTATATTAAATTCTCAAACATTGATAAAGGTTAAAATCCTTCTATTGTTCCTAAACTCAAAGATTTATTACAAAAAAAAAAGGCATTTACTTCAAGTTTACATATTCAGCATGCTTTTACTATGCTTGCAATTACTCTTATGTGGTAGATGCTATCTATTAGTGGATCAAAAGTATAGTCATATGATGAAACTACAATACATCATAAAAAAGCAAATAATTAATAGTATTAGAACCTTTAGAAGCCCTATTAGCACGTAAATATGCCTGCATATCTAAATAACCTCACTGACTTACCAGATTTTATTCATTTAACAAATAAATTTGACTAAAACTTGTGCTGGTTTTGTCTGAGGTAACTTTCTTCACAGTTTCAAGTATGGGGCTGTGTTTTGGATTTGTGCTGAACACAGAGTTGATAATATAGAGATGTTTTTGTTATTGCTGAGCAGGGCTTACACAGAGCCAGGGAGTTTTCTGCTTTTTGTGCCGCCGTGCTGGTGAGGAAGTTGGAAGTGAGTAGCAGATTGGGAGGAAACACAGTCAGGACAGGTGACCCAGACTTACCAGAGGGATATTCCAGACCATCATGCTCAGTATATAAAGCAGGGGGAAGAAGGAGGAAGGGGACATACTCGGAGTGATGGCATTTGTCTTCCCAAGTAACCAATGCATGTGATGGGTACCTGCTCTCTGGAAGACGRCTGAACACCTGCCTGCCCCTGGGAAGCAGTGAATTAGTTCCTTCTTTTGTTTTGTTTGTGTGCTTTCCCTATTAAACTGTCTTTATCTCAACTCACGAGCTCTACAACATTTACCCTTCCAATTCTCTTCCCGAACCTGCTGGTGGGAGTGACCAACAGGCTGTGTGTGTGTCTTGGTTGCTGGCTGGGGTTAAACCATAGCAACTGCAAAAACAGTCCCAAAAATCTAGTCTGCTGGTTTCCTAGTCATCTGCTCATTCTACTGATCTACAAAATTATGCACCCTGATATTGAATTTTGTCTAGCTTCCTGACTATATTATTCACTGTCCTTTTCTGATGTCTAGCTTAATGTTTAAGATCTTTGCCTGGCATGAACTAGCTATGACAAAATTATGTTCCCTGAAGTTGAGCAGAGTTTTTTCTAACTCTGAACATTTTTTCTAATTCTTTGGCAAATACTCAAAGTGAAAATTGAAAGGCATTAACACTGCAATGCACAGGAATTCCTCCTGGATTTAAATGGAATTTAAATGTCTTCTTGACTACTTCTGAACTGTTCCAACTTGTAAGCTCCAGCTCAAACAAAAAGGCAGTTTTTTGAGATTAGAAGTGCAAACTTCTAAGTTCAAATACCAATTACTATAGGTGTCCATAGGTAGAAGGGTTGACTTATTTTCCAGAATGAAGCCAAGCATCTCAAGGCTTGGCATCTCTGGGCAACACAATCTGAACGGCTGGCTGGAGCTTAAGCAGTTGCTTTCCATCAGATGTCACTTTATAAACTACACTCTGAAACCTAAAGGATTCGATATTCATTCTCCCATTACCCTGGATCATGTTGCAGAATGACTGTATTGCAGTCAGGGTGRCAAGAAAAATATATATTTCACTATCTTCTGTTGATATCTTTCCCAATTGTATACAGAATTTTAATATTAATTGAAAAAAWATATGAATCACAAAATGGTTGTCCCTAGTCTCAAGAATTTACTTCATAAAGATAGGACAACAAAAGGCACTTTGTTTTTCCATTTTTTGCTCAATAATAACTCCAGCAGAGCTCTGTTCCAGATGAAGTGACAATGCTGCTTGCTGGAGATGGCTTTTTATTGCCGTATTTTGAAATATCCCATATCACATCTGAGACATCTTCTCAAAAAAATGATCAGCAGCTATTGCCTCATGACCAAATTGCTACATCTATCACTAAGCAAGATAGCCAGCCCTAATTTCATTTTTCTTATTAAATTGAGTTATTATGTTTATGGTCCAGAAAACATCTCAATTTTTGTGTGAAACTCAATTAATAAGAATTTTGGAAATCACTGTTGCTAATAGTACTTCCAGATAATAACCAAAATGGACTAATCAATGAAGTGTAAAAACACCATGTAGACAAAGTAACGACATACACAGGAGACCTGACATTGTACAYAGATATATGAGCCTTAAACAAAGCGATCAAGCAAAAAGTGTAACAGATGCCCATATTTGTGATGTAAAAAATGGATTAACTGATGTCAGCCTTTTAAGCACTCTGAATAGCTCTTGAGGGTACTGCCCAAAGAAATGTCAATGTTAAAATGCATTTATTACCTCACTGGGGAGATAYAGATTCACTCAGTTACCCTTTGATTTTTGAGCTCTATAGCTTTTATAGAAGCACAGYCATTATATAAATTATATGTTTAAAATTGTTTCACCTTGATGAGATYAAATAACTCTTTTCAAGATGTTCATTTTAGCTTTTTGACCTACCACAGAATTTCAAAATGGGAAATTACTTAAATATTGAAGAAGAATAAGAAATTGATTTTAAGGAAAACATCAGAACCTTGAATTTTTCTGGTATTATATTTGCTTGAATGCTGTATTTATAGTGACGGGAAGAAAACAGTTCTTTTAGTACCATTTTTTTTGTGCCATAAACTGTTGTCATAATTTACTCTCACTTGTTCCACTGAGATAACACCACATTTGCTTATCTGAAAGTTCTGTCAAATATTTTTTTTAAATTTTGGGGAGAAATAAAATAATAGACTTATTTTCTGGCACATGCACAACATTCTCTTTACTTTTAAAACACTAATCTCATTAGGAAATTTTCTAAAAGTGTCTCCACCTAGGAATTTTTAAGAAAGGCACTGAAAGATGAAATTGCTGAAATTTGACAGTTGCAGTTATTAAATGGTAATGGGTTAAAGCAAGACATCCTGCTCTCCAGGAAATCACTTGAGTGAAGACTGATTCTAATAAACGTGTAAGCCTGATTACTTCAAAATTAATGATTAAAACTGAAGGAAATGACTGGACCAAACTGTTAATTGGAAAAAWCGGTAATGTTGCTGTATTAGGTTTGCATGGTCAGGCTTTGGTAGCAGGGGGCTATGGGGGTGGCTTCTGTGAGAAGCTGCCAGAAGCTTCCTCCATGTCTGGCAGAGCCAAACCCTGGCAGCTCCAAAGACAGATATGCCGCTGGCCAAAGCTGGGCCAATTAGAAGTGGTGGCACTGCCTCTGTGATAACATAGTTAAGAAGAAAAAAAGTTATTGCACAGTTGTAATTTTGACCAGAGAAAAGTGGAGTGAGAATATGTGAGAGGAACAGCTCTGCATACACCAAGGTCAATGCAGAAGGAGGGGAAGAGGTGCTCCAGGTGCCAGAGCTGAGGTTCTCTTGCAGCCCAAAGTGAAGACCATGGTGATAATACCGAAATCAGATGGATAGAAACTTTCTAACACAGTTTTGAGTATTAGATAGCAGGCATTCTTTATTRCAGTACACTGGTCACTCGGGGGATCCTTTCTCCATTCAAGTTCCCTGAGCAGCAAGTGAACAGTTTTTATCACACACACTGATTTCATATTCATTAGCTATCCCCATTTCCTTTGACTTTATTTGACACAATCACACCTCTCATTGGAAGTCGTTATTTGTTCTTTGGGGTCTGTCTTCATGTCCAGTACAGTCACACCTCTTATTGGAAGTCGTTATTTGTTCTTTGGGGTCTGTCTTCATGTCCAGTAGAAGAAGAAAGAGAGAAAGACAGAAAGATAGAAAAGCACACATATAGCTACCATCTCCTGGGTTCCAAACATGCTCAGACAGAAACTCCAAGGGCAGGGTAGGGTCAAGACACCTGCTTGCCTAATGTTCAGTCTTAAAACACTTGGGTCCTCATGGGCCCTCCCCCCAAGTGGGATGTCTGGTCACTCGGCCACTCAGGAGCTGGGTTAGGCAAGAGTAGAGCCCTGCTCTGTTCACAGCTCTCCACACTGCTCTGGTGTGCCAATGGTTCAATGATTGGCAGCTGGGAGGGGTTGGGATACAGGGTCTAGAGGGGTGTGGGGCAGGGCACTGTCTTGCCAGGGCAAGGCCTGACCTGCCTAACTCCCCCCCACACACACATGCATCTCAAAATGTCTTGAGACATCAATCTTTCTAGTCTCTGACTAACATGGTAACAAATGAGTGCTAGGTTTAGTGATAAGATTATGCTCAAGACACRTGGTTGGATTTAAATGGTCACAGATACCTCTACAGTACCTTCATAAAAATATTTCCTTGTGCCAAAATATAACAAATGGTATTTTTGGACTAACAGAATAGCATACATTTTTTGAAAAGTGATAGATATATCAATTTTCATGTGTATCAAATATATTATCAAAGAATCACCTGACAAACAGGAAATTATTTTTTAATGATGGTTCTGGTTCTGAATAGAAGTTTACGCTAGATTGATTTATAATAAGCTAATTCAATTTAAATTATGTTATATACAAGCTTATCATTATCTAACGGACATTACTGATTTCCAAGGTCTGCCTTTAAAAATATTTGGTAACATTTAATACCTCTAGTCAATGAAATTAAATTATGTGGGCTTCATTTTAATTTTGTAAGGYAATTATTAAATGCTTCAGTTAAAGGTGCAAGGCCTGCCTGCCTTCAGAGTGTTTCCCAGGAGAGTTAAATTCTACAGCAGAGGTTCTGGGGCCTTTCCATTGAACACTAATCAGAAAAAATAATGAAAAAAATGAAAAGTAGAAAAAGAACAAAAAAGAAATTAAGATGAAAATGAAAAGATTCTTCATTTACACAGGTAAAGCCACAGCATAGATGGGATAAATTGAAACTAATTTAAATTACATCAAACAATCTCCAAGATTTAAATAAAAAATTAGCATTATTGTATCTATATAAACRGTCAGCACAAGTGGTTTTCCTTACTGTGTTTTGCCAATAATAATATGGTAAGTGACAATGTTCTTACAATGGTAGGTAAAGTTGGTGTAGAGCACTTTTTTTTCTTCTCACCTCAAATCTGGAGTCAAGCACAATGCCACAAGGATCTATTAAGGTGCTATAGTATGAAATCAGGAAAGGAAACAGCTTTGACAAAAGATGAAGCAGTGAACTTTTTACAAAGAAAGAAGTCAGTGACAACAGTGTTCTTTGAGGGACCAAAACTTAAGAAATGGCTTGATATTATCTGAGCTGAATTTCATTGCTTATCAGGGAAAGTGAAATGTATAAAAATTATCTTTTCTAGGGGAATTTAAGAGTCATAAAATTATTGGTGATATCAGAATGGCCTAAAAAATAAATTGAGGCAAATGAAAGAAAAGAAGATTTAAGCATGACCCCTAAATTATAGAGCAGATGGAAATTAAATAATCAGATTTAGATTTTTTGCTTAATTTTCTTTTAACTCTTCACTGGTCTTAATAGCACTTAGAAAAATCCCATAGGAACATTAGATTGGAAAATATCCTGAGAAAAACAAAAAGTAAGAGATCGTCAAGCTCAACTTCAATTAAAGAGTACGATTCCAGAATAAATATGAAGGATTTAGATAAGAGTGACTGAAGAATAAGTAAAAATTTCTGAAAGAGGACATGAATAATAAATGAGTGATTAATGTAAGGAAATAAGAATGAGATACTCAGGATTTTATCAGTACATAGCATAAGTATTCAATATAAAAGTTTTTAATAGTCTCTGCAGATAAATAAGAAGAGAAGAAAGGCTTTGTGTCTCTCTCATGTCCTCTTTCCAGCAGTGGCTGTCATAGAGTACTTAGACAAGAGTAAACTGCAAACATAATTCAGATTAATGTCCTATTTTCAGCTCAGTGACTTGCTGATCTAGTCAAGGTTTATTTATATTTAGTGACCTGTTTCTTTCTCTAGGCATGCAACTTTGCATTTCCACTGTGCCCTTAGATGAAGAATTCCGTCCTTCAGAAGAACAATCTTATTTCCTTTGTTTTGATCTGGCTTTATTTATATCACCTCTAATCTCTCACTGCAAGAAATTCTGGATCTTCAAGACCTACCCACACATGTCCGTGACTCTCATACTGCTCTGTCATATCCTTCATCTCTTTTCCAGACCTACATATTCAGTTCTTTGCTGGAACTGGACCATGATCATCCTTCCTCCAGTTTTCAGTTCTACATTACCCTTTCAGAGGCTGAGGAGGCCATCTGTAGACAGTATTCAAGATGTAGATGAACAGCCTTATAATAACACTTCTTCATTCTCTCTTCTTTTCTAATATTTTTGAACATGTATTTCTCACTGCTACTGAGCACTACACCAGCATTGTATGGAGTAAAGCCAAATAGACTTACTGCATCCAAGTTTGCACTAGTTCAGTGGTACAGAAACATCCACTTCTGCATTTGGGAAGGTTTGAGCAGAAACATACACATTAGTCTTTAAAATTTTAACCTACTTATCATGTGTACTATAGTTTATAGGATTGCTGAGCTGCAGAAGCAAAATGTGAATGTTATTACTCCTTTCACCACTGAGGATGTGGGGACCTATTGTAGGTTACTGGCTGTGTGCATGCAGCGTGTTTAATCAGGAGAGGCACTGATAGAGCAATTCACCTCCCTGCTCTTCCTTTCTTCCTCTTCTCATAAGAGTTCTGATCTCATCCTTTGCTTGTCCTTTCTGCTACAGACAATCAAACAAGTTTCTCTTATCAATATGATTATGGACAATATTGGAAGTTTTGTGAGACTGTGTTGAGTCTTCTCAAGCATCTCACATTCATTCACATGTCCACCAATTCTAGCTCTTGCAGGAGTCTTACTCCATAAAGGATTAGCAAGGATATTCTAGTATTCAGTCATGATAAATGAAACCAAAATCTGTGCTAAGCACCTGTGTTGGTTTTGTACTGCCTGGTTTTTGGTAGCAGGGGAGCCACAGAGGTGAGTTCTGTGAGAAGCTGCCAGAAGCTTCCACCACGTCTGGCAAAGCCAATCTCTGATGGCTCTGAAGATGGACATGCCACTGGCCAAGCCTGGGCCAATTAGAGATGGTGGTAGTGCCTCTGTGATAACACAGTCAAGAAATCAAAACAAAGGTGGGGGCAGAGTTGAGATTGGACCCACGTCAGGGAAGTTCACAGAGAACAGTCTCCCGTGGGAAGGGACCCCAAGGCATAGCAAGGGAAGGACTTCTCTCCCTAAGCAGTGGAAGAAAACCTTGGGTGATGAATTGACCAAAACCCCCACCCCCTGTTTCCCTTTGCTGTTGGTGGGAACAAGGGAGGGGTTCGGGGAAAAAAGGTGTTTTTAAGGGCTTATTTTACTTCTCATTCTACTGCTCTGATTTTATTACTAATAAATTCACTTTGTATCTTTGAGTCTGTTTTGCCCTTGGAGTGTATTCTCCTGGTCCTTATCTCAACTCATGTACTCTTTGTTAAATTTTCTCTCCTCTGCCCAGCTGTGGCAGGGGAGGGTGAGTGAGTGGCTTCTGTGGGTGCCTGACGTTTGGCCAGTGTCAAACYGCAACAGTGCCTTTCCTACCAAACTAAGATAACAATGGTAAGACAGTTTGGTGGTTAAAATCATTCGGACTGGTATCTTATTTATCTTTGATAATCAGCCAGAAGGGAGTTTCTAAGTATGTTGGGTTGACCCTGGCTGGATGATGGTTGCCCACCAAAGACACTCTATCACTCCCCTCCTCAAATGGGCAGGGGGAGAAAGTGTAACGAAAGACTCTCAYGTCAAGATAAGGACAGGGAGAGATCACTTACGTTGACCATTACCAGTTGAATCAGAGTAGGGTAATGAGAAATAAACTCAACTTCATCACTGAATTCTCTCCCTCCTTCCCCCCACCAGAAGCACGAGGGATGGGGTCACTTCATCACATGTCTCTACAGCTTCTTCTTCCTCAGGGTGAGGACTCCTCACACTCTTCCCCTGCTTCAGTGTGAGGTCCCTCCCACAGGAGACAGTCCTTCATAAACTCCTCCAATGTGAGTCCTTTTCACAGGCTACAGTTCTTCACAAATGGCTCCAGTGTGCATCCCTTCTGTGGAGTGCAGTCCTTCAGGAACAGATAGCTCCAGTTTAAGTCCCCTGTGGGATCACAAGTCCTATCAGCAAATCTACTCTAGTGTGGACTCCTCTCTCCAGAGGTCCACAGATCCTACCAGGAGCCCACTCCAGCATGAGTTTTGCAGGTGGCCATGGCCTTGTTTGGACAATCACCTACTCCAGCATGGAGTCCTCCACAGGCTGGAGGTGAATATCTCTGTGTAAAGGCTGTTCCAGCATATTGTTTATGTCAACCAAAATCTCAGAATTCCATTCTATAGTAAGTGTACTTTTTCTCACAGACTGCCTCACTGTAACCAATCCCATGACTGCCAGAGGCAGAGTTCTAATAAATTCCAAGTCTTCAAGACAAAAGACCATTTCTTGTCCAAGATTTTGACATACATGCAAATCATCAAAGGAAAAAAGGAGGAAAAATACATAGATGACAATAGGGAACATTGGTGTCAAGCTGATTTGGTTTTTCTTTTGACTCATTACTAATTCAAGTAGTAGTAGAATAAGATGAAAAGTAATAGGGGTGATTTATTATGCTTTTGTTCTGGGAAAAACATTAAGGCCGTAATTATGTGTAAATATGTATTATAATGGCAACAAGAGCATGGGGACTGCAGCCATCAAGACAGCTGTAGTGAAACCATCTCCGTACATGAGTTATTCCCTGGGCTTTTATGAAGACTGAGTCAATGAGAAAACATTGCAATCTTTTCTGAGTCAGCTAACAGATATTCATGGTATAACTGACAGTTCACTAGTCTAGTAAACCATTGCTTTATTTCTCATATATTAAGACTCTGTATGTGAGAGRAAAGAAAACTTTTAGTCTGGACATATCCATTAAATCTGTCATAAGTAGCAATTTTAAAGAAATTAAATTGAACTTTGGGATGAGCTTTGTGAATAAGGCTATTCCTATAACCTAGATCTTAAATAATTCACAGAATAGTGTCTCTGGGAAAGATGTTGAAATTTATAATGCGTATTATTTGTGTGAATCACTCAAGTTAATTGGAAGGACTCCTAAGGGGCATTTGGCTTTTTCAGGGCAAGGGGGTACTTTGATATTGGCAATTTCAAATGTTTGGAGACTAGTGCTTTAAAGGGTTAATTGTATAGTGTGCACCAACAAAAACCCTGAGCAAGGCACAAACATGAAAGAGGAAGACAATATTTGAATAGTTTTCACACAAAGTTCCTATTGCTAGGGAAACCACTTCCTTCATCTGTACTTCTTTCAAATGTGTCTAACTCCAGGTCACTCAAATAGTGGAGATCACAATCTGGTGTCTTGTGAAATGGTAAAAATAAGTCACATATGTATATGGAATGCATATCTTACAAAGTAAATACTGTGCTTTTTAATCTGCAGAAACTGTAGGAGATTCGTATCTGCAACATTATTTTGAAGTTCCTATACGCCAATCATTGTATTTTCATTTTGTTTGTAAGTACTTTTACCTTTTTCTTTCTTGTGTGCCTAACTTCTAACTTCTACTGTGTCACTGTTTCAACCTACACTTAACATTTTTAAATAACAAATGCATAAGATGTCCTACTTTTATGAATCACTCACTAAATTCTTCAGCTTGCTACATATTTTTTTGCAAAGAAGAATGAATAAATCTGGAATAAATCTGTCTCTGCATATATATAACTCAGAGTTTGACCTGGAGAGTAAATAGATCTACCACAGTTGTGATACAGGCACACTGACAGCATCAAGCTTCAACAAGCACTTCTGTCATCACTCTGCCTCGTATAATCTCCTGGTTCACTGGAGTAGAGAAGTTCACAGAACAAGGCAATATTTTGGGTTGAGAAATGGTAGTTTTCCAGGATCTGTCATCTCCTACATAAGACTGAAGTCTTTGTTTATTCATATTCTTCAACCAAAAACATAACAAACTAACTACTCCTGCCCTTAAATTTAAACATTAACTACTTTGTCAAAATAGAGCCAGAGATAAACCTGTTATTTTGAAATTGTTTCTTGAAGGTGAAAAACAGTATGAACAAAGAATAGATTTTGCATCAAAATTAAATAAAAGAAACTTTTAATTTCTACTCTCTCTATATATCTATATATTCTACTATCTCTATATATCATCTATTTGGTTTTGATTGCCATTGATGACACTTTGGTTGTACAATAATAAAGGAAGACGGCCACAGTTGAAGGACATCACATTTTTTTATTAAAAAAACCCAATGGGGCTTAAGTCAAATGTTTTGGTTAGAAATCAAATTTGCTTGGAACCTCAAGTTTTGGAAAACAAAATGTGATTGTTTCTTCGTAGAGTGTAACACAAATGATACGTGCTTGGATAGTAATAAGGTTTTTGTAAGGAAAATGAGAAAAAGGAAATGTTTGTAAGAAAAAGGAATTTTTTTCCAATGTCTATATACCTTCGGAGCTGGTAGCCTTCCTCATTATTCACTCCACAATGTCTATTTCCCATTTCTAAATTAAACACATAAAAGACTTTTAGGGATTCCCAAGCCTGAGATTATGCAAGAAAGAGCAACTTGGGTTTGCCTTTGTGAAATTTCTTCTGATGCTTGACAAGACTGAGTTTGCCCGACTCGTGGCAGGAGCTGAACTGTCACCTGGTACCACAGCTGCCACAATCTGCACCAAGTCTTATGGCTATTGAAACTAATCTGTCTCCCGAAGTCCTCTATCCAGTTTTACTACCACAGGAACTAATTGGTTGTTATATAATTTAAAACCTGTCTGTGTTGGCCACAGACTGGAATGCAGGCAGTCAAACAGTACATGGAAGTGACAAGCCTGTCTGTCTGTGTGGAAGAGCCTTGCTCCTCCTCTACCTCCAAACTTTTTTCTCAATCTCACTCTACAGAAATTTCTTATGGCAGCTGGAGTTGGCATGCTGGATGCAGCGCAGACAAGGGATCTTTTTTAAATCAAGCAGTTATCCCTGAATTTGACTACTTTTTTGTATGTTGTTTCAGCAAACAGATAGATGCTGAGATGATGAACTAGCTATACTTTATCATTGCTTAACAAAGTAACTGCAGTTCTTAAAAGACAAAACATAAGCTCAAGAAGATGCAGTGGAGAAGGTACCTCTTAAAAATGGTCACCAACAACTGTTCTAAGCAGCAGAACTGTTCTAATTGTTCTATATGTGACCATGCAAAAATCAATCGGCCTTTAACATTTAAACGTTTAAAAGTTTAAACATCAGCACTACGGTTGTGTGTTTTCACCTATCTAAAGCAATCTAAACCAGAGTATTGGTGCCGCACTGTTTAGTTAACATATATTGGTAGGATTTAATGATGATGATTTAAAACTGCTATTTTTTTATAAATAATTTCATGTTGCTGCTGCAAATTAATAATAATTTCTTCATAAATTTTAATAAAAATTTCTTCATTTCTGAGTAGTAGAAGAGCCATTCTCCAAAAGCTGATCATTACCTTCGAGGTAATGCATGGAAAGGAGAATGACTTTTCTATGGCTGTGTGAGACATAAGTATAAAACTTCAGTAATGGAAGAAATTAATTTACAGTTTGGCAATTCCCAGCAATGTCCTTGAGTGGAAGAGACAACCTTCATAACCCTAAAAGTCCAAAGGAGGGACTCAGTCATCCCCTCCCATCCTGAAACTGGGTACAGAAAGTGTGGTGATGCAACGTCCGACATGTGCACATAACCCTGCGTTTCTTCTTTTAGGAGCATCACCAGCATTGCAGGGCACATCAAGGAGGACCAGAACTAAATGCAATAACATGAGATGGATTGCTCCTGAGAAAAGTCAGCCTAGGATCATGATCAATATGCCCAACTGCGGTGCTACAGCTGCAGAAGTCTGGCACAAGAGAAGAAAGTCCAACAAGACCAAAATCAGCCTGGGTACACAAAACAGTTCTGCAACAGTACCAGGTCCCACTCAGTCGATGAATCCTTCTATGCATTAAGTCAGTGGTCTCATTCTCCATCTGGAAAAGATGGTGATCTCAAAACTCAGAGGAGCTGATTTTAGCAGACTTCAGAAACCTGTCAAAGATAAGTCAGTATGGCATTTGTCACTGTGACAGCTGGCTTTGTGAAGACTTGTGACACTGGTCTCATGGCAGTAGGTTAATATCACTTCCTGGAGCATAAAATCATTTCTCTGAAAACACTTTAAAGACATGAGGCAGCCTTTTGCATCAGTTCTCAGGAGTGACCTCACAAATTAGTGTAGGCAAATTGCTATACTGATTTCCCATAATATTATATTATTATAAATAAATGATAATAAAAACTTTACAATACTAATCTCAGCAAATTAATACTCTAAATATTACCAGTCTTAAACTTTGAATGAATATGTCCTTCCAAACTATGTGATCTGTTTAAAGTTTATGGTATTTGTATAAAATAATGAGGTTTGGATTTCTACTGTTCAGTAAATATTCTGAATCTTAAAATGTCAGCAAACATAACATCTAAAAAGACACYAAATTAATAAAAATAAACTAGAGAATGACACCATATCTTAGGATAAGCATTTCTGATTTGCTTCACTATAGACCTTAATAAAAACACATACAACACAGAATATACATATAATACCAGCTTCACTTTTACTTAATTAGATGCAAAAGTTATCCACAATTTTAAAGCTCTGCTTTTTTTACCTTGTGCATTGTTATTGCAGTATTTTCTATTGATTGCCACAGAGTGTCCATATTGTCTCTGAGCTCACAGTAAGCTTTTTTTTCTTTTTTGATTTTCTTTTTTATTCCTTTCTTTTCCTTTCATTTTCTTTTTCTTTTTTTGTAATRCATTTCTGTCTGCTTTTGGTGGAGTGGCACTTCTTTTTGTAATAATCTTTCGTGATCATTGAAAAGAATGATTGATGGCGGTTTTTCCCAAGATACATTTAATTGAATGTCTGTCAGTTTTCTATTCCTCTAAACACTTCCACTATTTCTATGCTTAGTCTCTGTCTTCATTTCATATGTCTTGTCAGTCAAGGTTGAGGAGAAGAAATAGGTATTCGCCATCTACCTTTTAAAAAGAGGGAAGTTGTAAGGACAGCAGTTTTGGTTTGTTATATATAGTCTCCATTGGGCAAAAAGCACAACAAAACTATTCATATATTAGATATTAGCTTTATGTATGAGTCTATTTTTTATTCATATAAATAATACATTTAAAAATTATAATTCATCAGATTCCTTCCTCACATATAATTCTCATGAGCAAGTCCCTACTGTGCTAAGCAAAGTTAAGACAAGCATGCCTTGGCATTTTAATTATACTAAAATTCTACTGCACCAAGGTGTTGGTTTCTATTCTTCCCTCCCCCTCCACAATGTGTGTGTATATTCACAGTATTAAAATTTAACTACTGCAAGCATCCAAACAGCAAGTACTACTTCAGCAGAAAACCATGGATAGTTTACAACTTGCCTTCTGAATGAAAAATATCTTAAAACACTCTTTCAGATATTTTAACAGTACAGAGAGAGTTTCTCATTGCTGCACAAAACTGTATATTAATTCTACTTTCCCTTGAGTTTTAAAGTGAAAGTGAAGACTAAAAGCCCTAAACATTTGTTTTGAAAATATATTTGAAATATTATGCTTGGAACCTGAAATTTTATAAGGAAGATCTGTTTCCACCATCTCCTGACTTTAAGGCAAATGCAGAAAAATTCTCAAAATATTTCCCAAATTTGAGAATTCATTATTTACTTTTAAGAAAATGTGTAAAATGTGTGAATTTTTATATTCATATTTGGAACTGCAAATAATTTTCTATAAAAAGGGAGATTTTAACACAAATTTCAAGGATTATCAAGGCAAATATATCTAGTCAAAGGTAATAATGGACTAAAGAGTTTACAAGTTCATAAAGAAGAAGCATTATTTTCAGCTATCCTGATCTTTTGAAAAATTATATGGTGTTCTAGCTAAAATGCATATGCAACAATTTTGTTTGACCTGCTTTATGTAGCTGGATTTTTCTCATATACCAGCAAATGTCTGCATCATAGATGCCTATACCTGGGCTAATCACTAAGTCTACCTCTAATGTCAGTGGAGAGAAACAGGTACTTTTAGGGTGTGACTGACCTGACCTATTTTGTGTGTCAGCATTGGGATGGAAAGAATTGCATCTTTCAAATGTCAGACACAGGCATATGCAATGTAGGCATACATTTTTCCTCAGAACAATGTCATAAAAAATTACTATGTAAACTGTTCAAAAAGTAATCACCTGTATTAAAACTGGGCACATGAACTGTTCAGCATCAACTTTAGATCACTGGACCTTGCCATACTTCCTTCTCCTAGTCTAGAGAGATGTCAGCTACCTGCTGCTCCTGTTAATTTAGAAGCTTTCTCCAGGACATCCATTTTCAGAAGAGTACAACAGTCTGGAGTTCCCTTGTATTTGTTTTTATTGCTCTTCTTTCTCCACATAATATTTTTTAAATCTACTCTTCTGTTTCATTTCAAAAATCATTAGAAACTGAAAAACTCTATACAAAGGGCAGTTCATCTTGTTATGGCCACTCTTGCAAATATAGACTAAAACTAGCAAAATAATGGCATGACATTAGATTTAAAATTAAGTCAGACATCTGTTTCTGGTAAGTAAACAGATATAAAGTTTGTGTTTATTGCTTGTTTATTGTACCTTGAACATTTGCTCTGGAGGAAAAGTTTTAGCTCATATGCTTACACTTTGCTCTTAACCAGAGCCGAGCCTGAAAAAAATGACCAGATGACACAAAATTTCTTTTTCCTATTCCTTTAATACATCATGAGCGATTAGCGACAGAAATCCCTTGCAGCCACAGTTCTGTCAGAGTTTTCATCCACAGGGATTAACATTACTCTTAAAAATTAGTGGTAAGCCCTTCAGTTCACAGCACTCACATCTCTATTAATTCATACATGCCAATTTACATCTAAGCCAGAAGAGAGGTATTTTTATTTCATTTCCTTTCCTGTAAATTGGTTTGGATACTTTTTGATTTAAAGATATTTAAAGTCATACTACTAGGCATGTCAACCACTTTGACAGAAGTGGGCAGCTTTAATCTCTACCTCTCTGGGGCTCACACATAATTTCTCATAGGAGAATACAATGAATCACTTGATCTCAGCTAGCTTAGATGAAATTCTGAGGTGGAGAATACTATATTTCACATCACTGAAATCCCTCCAGGTAGATTTACTTGGCACCCCTAGCGTTTTCCTGATGTTTTCTACTAGTTTAAAATTAATCTTGCCAGAAAGTAACCAGCTGTTTCAAAAAGAAGCAAAATGTTAATTTCTAATCATACCTGTATTCTTTGTTTTACAGACAAAATGGAAAAGGTGTACAAAAAGTACAGCATGCAAATTAAAGAAACACATAAGCTTATAAGACCTGGCAAAAAAAGGAAAAGCAGTGAAAGGATTTAAAGACACACCTCAGGATGGCAATCAATTTTAATAAAAAAAGAGAAATTGTATCACAAGATGCCTTTAAGGTAAGTAGAATATTTTTAACTTCTTTTCTCAGCGATTACTTTCCAGCCCCTATTGCTCTTTAAACTCTTCAAAAATTGGTCATTAATTTCTCCTGGTGAACTTAGATGTTTGAGTTGAACATTTAGATAATTTTGTTTGTTTCGTTTTTTTTTTTTAATAATACATCACTTTTGGCAGTGTCAGTGTCTTGGGGTGACTCTATCATGTGTATCCCCTATCATGCTCCATGCCCAAAAGGTAATATTGTGCCTTCTCTGTGCCTTTAAACTGAGCTGGAGGAAAAAAAAAAACCAAAACGAACTTTTCAAAACAGTTTCTCAAGGACACGGAGACACACTCCTCTGCATTCTCTGGCTGCCGGAGCAGGAGGGAGCACCCGGCTTGCTTTCTTCAGCCAGCGGTTTCGGTTTTTTTTTTTTTT
>RAHM01001252.1:0-15826 GCA_003713295.1 Parotia lawesii
GACCCCCCCCTCCCGCCCGCTGCTGGGGTGGGCTGTGCTGGCGTGTCCTCTCATGTCCTTCAATGTCCCCTCGTGTCCCCCGATGTCCCCTCGTGTCCCCCCGTGTCCTCTCATGTCCTTCAATGTCCCCTCGTGTCCCCCCCTGTCCTCCCATGTCCCTCAATGTCCCCTCGTGTCCCCCGATGTCCCCTCGTGTCCCCCCCGCCCCGCGAAACGCGCGGGAACCCGGAGTCACAAGCCCCGCCCCTCCGCCTTGGCCCCGCCCCCTCTCGGTCCCTATTTGGCGTGGCCCCGCCCCGGCCCCGCCCCCGTTGCCATGGCCACGGCCGTTGCCGCGCGACGTAAACACGGGACGCCGGACGTGGTGACGTCACCGCCGGGGAACGCCGTAACCGGGGCGACCCGCGCAGTGTTTACCGGGACGGGACGGGGACACCGCGAACGGGGCGGGGAACCCCCCCAGAGCCCCGGGGACACCGCGAACGAGGCGGGGAGCACCCCGAGAACCCGGCCGGGACCCCCGCGACCCGGGGAACGGGGCTGGGAACCCCCCGAGAACCTCCGGGACCCCGGGAACGGGGCGGGGAACACCCCGAGGCCCGGCCGGGACTCTCGGGAACAGGAAAAGGATCCCCTGGACACCGGGAACGGGGCTCCCGGATCAGGGACCCCCAGGAACTGCAGCCCCGGGACGGGGACCCCGGGAACGGGGCTGGGAACCCCTCGAGAGCCCGGCCGGGACCCCCGGGACAGTGGGAACGGGACCCCCGGGACAGGGACACCGGGGAGAGCTCGTCCGTGACTCCCGGGAACGGGGACAGTGGGAACGGTACCCCGAAACCCCCTGAGAGCCCGGCCGGGACCCCCGGATCACCGGGAACGGGACCCCCGGGACAGCCCGAACGGGACTCAGGGGCACCGTCGGGAGCTCGAACGGGACAACGGGACCGGGGACTGAGAACGGGACCCCCGGGACAGCCCGGACGGGACTCCCGGGACTGCTGCCACCGGGGACACCGGACGGGGACACCGGAGGGGGCGGGGCCTGCGTGAATGAATGAATGAATGAATGAACGAACGAACCAAAGGGCGTGGGAACCGCCCCCCCCTCCGGTCCCCGCGGCCCCGCCGTGACTCAGCGCCGGTTCCCGCCGGTGACATCAGCCCCCGGTGCCAGTCCCGGCGCTGGAAAGGGACCGGGACCTTCCGGGACCCCGTCCCGGGCTCCCCAGGGAGTGCGGGGGATGGGGCCGGTGGTCGCTGCACTCCGGTACCGGGACACCCCCCCCCCGGTGTGTCAGCACCCGCCACCGGGACACCCCCACCCCTCAGTACCGGGACCCCCGGAGCTCCTCAGCCCGGTCCTGGTGGCCCCCGGAGGTGCGGGGGACGGGGTTCGCTCTGCCCCGGTCCCGGTAACCCCCGGGGCGCTGAAGTTCGGTCCCGGGAACAGCCCGGGGGGAAGTTCCCATGGTTCCGGTACCGGGGACCCCCGTACGGGGATAACCCCACCCCGGGACGGTCCTGGTGGGGGTCCCGAGGGGTTACCGGGATGTCCCGAGGGTCCCGGGAGAGGTCCCGACGGTTCAGGGAGGTACCGGGAGCGATTCCGGGGGTCTCCCGAGGGTTCCGAGGGGTTACCGGGCGATCCCGAGGGTCCCGGGACATGCCCTGGCGGGGTTACCGGAGGTCTCGGGGGTCCCCGAGGACACCAAGGGATCCCGGGGGTCCCGATGGGAGAAGCGGGGAGATTACCGGGGGATCCCGGGAGAGATCCCGGCTGGGGTCGCGGGGGTCCCGGGAGGTCACCGGGGGTCCCGGGAGGGTCGAGAGATGCACCGGGTGGGGGAGATGGGGGATCCCGGTTACCCGGGGGGGTCCCGTGGTGTTACCGAGGGTGGGGGGTCCCGAGGGTCTCGGGGGGCTCCCGGGGGAGGTCCCGGGGCCCGGAGCCGGCGGCCCGGACGGTTCAGGCCGTTTCTAGAACCGCGGTCGGTCCCGTTTCTATTAATACGCGCCCGGGCGGCGGCGGCGGCGGCGGCGGCGGCGGCGGAGGGAATCCCTGTGACGTCATTGCTAGGATACCAAACAAACACTCCAGACAAGCCCATATATGGCTAATTGCGTCACAGGAACTCCGGGGGGCGGGGACAGGGATCCCCCCCGCTCCCAGCCCGCCCAGGAGCCTCTTAACGGCGGCGGCGGCTCCCGGAGCCTCAAACGGCGGCGGCGACAGCGGCCACGGCGGCTGCGGGGTCCGGGGGGTCTCGGGGGGGTCCCGGGGGTCCCGGAGCAGCGGCGGCGGCTGCCGTGACGTCAGCGAAGGGGGGCGGGGCCCCGCCGTATAAAGCGGCGGGGCTGCCGTGAGCAGTTCATTCATAAAACCGGAGACCGGGGGAGCGGCGGGAGCGTCACCGGGGCTCGGAGCGGACGTGCCGGAGCCTGGGAAGGGATTTACAGGAGCTTGCAGCGGCCGAGCGGAACTTTGTGTCGGGGAACCGGAGCTTGGGACGGATGTACCGGGGCTCGTAGCGGCGAACCGGAGCCTGGCGCGGGCGCACCGGGGGCTTTGTACCGGCCAACTTTGGAGCCCAGGACGGGCGCGGCGGGATTTTGTACCGAGCAACCGGAGCCTGGGGCGGATGGACCGGGGTGTGTAGGGGCGCAGCGGGGTTTTGGAGCGGCGGACCGGAGCCTGGCACGGATGTACCGGAGCTTATAGCGGAGAACCGGAGCCTGGGACGGACACAGCGGCGTTTGGTACCGGCCAGCCGAGGCTCGTAGAGGCGCACCGGAGCTTGGCACGGATTTACCGGAGCTTGCAGCGGCTCACCGGGACGTTGCACCGGCGAACCGGAGCCTGGCACGGACGCACCGGCGCTTCTAGCCGCGAACAGTCGCTCGGAGCGGCGACCCGGCGCCTGATCGGACACCCCGGAGCTCATCGCACCGAACCGGGGCTTGCGACAAAACTCCCAGCGAGCCCCTCCGGGCTTCCACCCGCTTATCCCCGCGGAGCCCGCAAACCCCCGGAGGTCCCCGTGATGCCGGTAGCGGCGTGACCCGCAGCCTTGTCGCGGCGGGGCGGCCCCCGCGCCCCCGGGGCCATGTTCCAGGGCTTCCCCGGGGACTACGACTCGGGGTCGCGCTGCAGCTCGTCGCCCTCGGCCGAGTCCCAGTACCTGTCGCCGCTCGACTCCTTCGGGAGCCCCGCGGCCGCCGCGGCCGCTCAGGTGAGAGCACCGGGGAGGGGCGGGGGCGCGCGGGGGGGCGCGCAAGGGGGCGGGGCCGTGCGTAAGCGCGCGCAGTGACGCCGCCGCCGATGACGCGGCACGCACGCAAAGCGCGCGGGTTATTTTTGGGCGCCCCCCCCGCGGTTGCCAGGGGAGACGGGAGGAGGGACACGCCCCCTCGGCCGCCGTGGCCACGCCCACCGCGCACAAAGCCACGCCTCCTCTCGTTGTTAGCGCTGAGGGAGGCCACGCCCTCTCTTTGCATGGCCACGCCTCCTCCTTTGCTTTGGCCACGCCCCCGCGCCGCGATCGCGGTGGCGACCCCCGGAACGGGGGAGCTGGGGGGGTCCCCAGAGGGGAGCGGTGTCCCCAGAGCGTGGCGGTGTCCCCGCGGTGTCCCCCCCAAGCAGGGAGGGCTCGGTGTGGGGCGCGGGTGCTTCCCACGCCCGCGGATTTGGGGGGGGAGCGGAGTTCGGGGGGACTGCGACCCCCTCCTCCCCCCCGAGATGGATTTGGTGGTCCCTGGGCAGGGACCCTCAGATTGGGGTGACAGGGACGCGAGGGTGTCACTCGTGGGTGCCAGGGACAGGAGGGTGTCACTCGTGGGTGCCAGACACCCCTTGCACGGGGAGGATGATGAGGATGATGGTGATGATGGTGATGAGCTGGGGACATCTCAGGCACGGGCACACCCTGGCCCCAGTGCCACCAGCTGGGGACAGCGCTGTCCCCAAACCAGGGCACCCCGCAGGGGATGACAACGATGACACCCCGGCCACAACAGGGGGGTGACAACGCCACCGGGGGCCCGTCCCCCGTGCGTTTGCGGGGACGCACCGGTGTCACCCGCGGCTGTCACACCCCGGTCCCGCGCGGTGGGGGGGCACCCCCGCGATGTCCCCCACTGTCCCCGACCGTGCTGACCCGTGTCCCCCGCAGGAGTGCAGCGCCCTGGGGGACATGCCCGGCTCCTTCGTGCCCACGGTGACGGCCATCACCACCAGCCAGGACCTGCAGTGGCTGGTGCAGCCCACGCTCATCTCCTCGGTGGCTCCGGGGGCCCCCATGGCGCAGCCGCCCCCCCTCGACCCCTACGACCTCCCCGGGCCCAGTTACTCGACCCCCGGCCTGGGCGCCTTCGCGGGACCCCCGGCCCCGGCCCCCACCCGCGCCCCCCGTGCGCGGCCCCGGCGCAGCCGCGAGGAGACGGTGAGAGGGGACAGCGGGGGTGGTGGCACTTTGGGGACGTGGGAGGAGTTTGGGGGTGTCGTAAGTGGCAGGAGGTTGAGGGACATCCTGGGGGGTGGCAGCTTGGGGACACCGTGAGTGGCAGGAGCTTGAGGGACACCCGAAGTGGTGGCATCTCGGCGACATGGGGGGAGCTGGGGACATCATGAGTGGCAGGAGCTTGAGGGACACCCCAGGCGGTGGCACCTCGGGGACACCACACTTGGTGACATCACCCCCATCCTCACCTATTCCGAGGAGAGCGGTGGGATTTTGGGGACACAGACAGCGGGATTTTGGGGACGCGGGTGACAGCGGGTGACAGTCCCGTCCGTGTGGCAGCTGACGCCGGAGGAGGAGGAGAAGCGCCGCGTGCGGCGGGAGAGGAACAAACTGGCGGCCGCCAAATGTCGCAACCGGCGCCGGGAGCTGACGGACCGGCTGCAGGCGGTGAGTGTGGGGACACGGGGACACCGCGGGGGTGGCATTGTCCCCAACAGCCGGGACGTGGCGGGGGATGGGGCGACGTGAAGTGGAGGCGTCCCCGGAGGATGGTGGGGACAGGGGTGTCCCCGTCGTGGTGATGCCCTCGGAGCTGGGGACACCTCAGGGACAACTCGCAGGGAGTTGGGGACGTCAGGTGGGGACAGCGGTGTCCCCACGGCCGCTGGTGAGGAGGAGGATGATGATGGTGCTGCTGCTCTCAGAGCTGGGCACAATGGTTTCCCCAGGACTAAGGGGACAATGACACCCCTGGGGACGTCAGAGGGGACAGGCGGGTTCGCCCTCAGGGCCGTTGGACGGAGGTGGCAATGTCCCCAGGGGTGGTGGCACCGCAGAGAACCGAGGATGTCCCCAGGAGCTGGGGACACCAGAGGGGACAGACTGATGCCCAGCGGTGACAGAGAGGGACAGAGCCATCCCCGAGAGCTGGGGACGTGTGAGGGGGACAGATGGACAGGACAGCAGTGTCCCCAGGCTTGGGGACATCAGAGGGGACAGGGGACTGCAGGAGGAGCAGGATGCCATCCGTGGGAACAAGGGGCGAGGGAGGGGACAGATGGACACTGGGAGAGTCGGCAGGATGTCCCCAGGCTCGGGGACATCAGAGGGGACACTCAGGAGTCCCCCAGAAGGAGGAGGAGGACGATGCCACCCGTGGGGACAGGAGACATGGTGGGGGACAGGTGGACACTCAGGGAGGTCCCCAGGCTTGGGGACACCAGAGGGGACAGACGGACATTCCAAGATGCTGCAGGAGGAGGACAATGCCATCCGTGGGAACGGGGGACAAGGGAGGGGACAAACGGACTCTTAGGGACGCTGGAGGAGCCTGTGGGATGTCCCCAGGCTTGGGGACATCAGAGGAGACACCCAGGGGTGCCGCAGGAGCGGGAGGACGTCACCCCTGCGAGCAGGGGACAGATGGACACTCAGAGACTCCGGAGGGCGACAACGCCGTCGCCAGGCTTGGGGACATCCGAGGGCACAGAGGGACACTTAGGGACATCCCCGAGCCGGGTGACAACGCCACGTGCCCTGACCGCGCTGTCCCCGCAGGAGACGGACCAGCTGGAGGAGGAGAAGGCGGAGCTGGAGTCCGAGATCGCGGAGCTGCGCAAGGAGAAGGAGCGCCTGGAGTTCGTGCTGGTGGCCCACGCGCCCGCCTGCAAGGTCCCCTTCGAGGACATCGGCGCCGTGGGCGCCGGCCCGGCCGAGGTGAGCAGCCCGGGCAAGGCGGGGACCGTCGCCTTCCTGCCCCCGGCGCCGTTCCAGGGCCCGCAGGGTCCCTTCCCCGGCTGCTGCCTCCCGCCCGGGGTCCCCGCGGGACCCCCTAACGCGACCCCCGCGTTTGTGTTCACCCACCCAGAGGGAGCCACGTGTGGAGCCTCGCACCAGCGGAGCAGCAGCAGCGACCAGTCCTCGGACTCCTTGAATTCTCCCTCGCTCCTCGCGTTGTGAACGGGGTGTCCCCCTCCCCTGGCCCCCCTCCGAGCCCCCCGAAAACGGGCACCTCCTCCCTGCCCCCCGCCGCGCCTCAGGGCTGGGCTTTGCCCGCCCCCCCCCATCCCCTTTTTTGGGTTTTTTTCCGGCTCCGGTGGGGTTTTTTTGGGGGAGGTTGGGAGGGGTTTTTGGGGTTTTGGCGCCTGGAGGTGGTGGCCGTGACGGGGCCCCAGCGTTGCCGTGGCTGTTCAGAGGTGTCTGSTCCCGGTCCCCGTCACCTCGTGGGAGTTCATCCAGGATCTTTGTCCCCTCTGGAGATGTCCCTGCCCCATTCCTGCTGCCTGGAGAAGCCTCTCGTGGTGTCCCTGTCACCTCAGAGGTGTCCATCCCCCATTTCATGGGGTTCCTCCAGGATCTCCACCCCATTGGAGATGTCCCTGCCCATTTCCCACCGCCTGGAGAAGGTTCTGTGTCACCTCAGAGGTGTCCGTCCCTCATTTCAGCGTCTCCRCCCCATTGGAGATGTCCCTGCCCGTTTCCCACTGCCTGGAGAAGGTTCTGTGTCACCTCAGAGGTGTCCGTCCCTCATTTCAGCATCTCCGCCCCATTGGAGATGTCCCTGCCCCATCCCCACTGCCTGGAGAAGCCTCTCGTGGTGTCCCTGTCACCTCAGAGGTGTCCCTCCCTCATTTCACGGGGTTCATCCAGGACCTCCACCCTTTTGGAGATGTCCCTGCCCCACCTCCATCCCCCAGGAAGGTCTTTTTGTCCTCTCCGTCACCTTTGGAGGTCCCTGTCCTTGATCCCCGCCGTCCCGTGGGACGTTGGGCAGTGTCTCCGTCCCTTTGGTGACGTCCCCGTGCGATTCCCACCACCTGGAGAAGGTCTCCGTGGTGTCCCTGTCACCTTGGAGGTGTCTGTCCCCAATCCCCGTCAACCCCAGGGGGTTTCTGCCGCATCTCCGTCCCTCTGGAGATGTCCCAGCCTGGTCCTGGTGGCACCTGTGACACCTGAGGTGTCCCCAGCCCCCTGCTGAAGGTCCCTGTGCCCCATTCCGGTTCCCCAGGAGGGTCCCGGTGCCATCTCCGTCCCTCTGGAGAAGCCATCGCTGTGTCCCCATGCCCCCGACAAGGTCCCTGTGTCATTTCTGTCCCACTGGAGACGTCCCGTGTCCCCCCCCGCTCTGAGGGGCTCCACGGGCCATCTCCCCCCCTTGGAGGTGCCACTCTGTCACCTCCGCGACCCGAATGTCCCCCTCGGGGGTCCCTGGGCCTCCAGGTGACCCCTCCAGGTCACCTCCCTCTCTTTGGAGCTGCCCCTCTGTCACCTCCGGGACCCCCGCGTGCCGTCCCCGTCCCCCTCCAGGGTCACCCCTGGTCCAGGTGACACCTCCAGGTGGGCTCGCCCGTCCTGCTCGTCCCGCCTGTCCCCGCCTGTGCCCGCCCTGTCCCCTTCAGCTTCGCCGGCCTTGGCTCCGCCCCCCCGGTATATAAATCTATTTTTGTTGCGCGGGAGATGTTTAATTTTTTATTATTATTATAACGAGGATAATTATTGTCGCCCTGTGCCGTGTTCGTGCCTGTCCGGGGCCACCCCGGGCCCCCCGTCCGCGCTCGTCCCGCCCCAAACGTGGCCAATAAAGCAGCTTCCAGCGGCTCCGCGGCTCCTGGGATTTATTTGGGGGGGGGGGGGGCACTGGGAGGGGTCACCGAGGCAGTCTGGGGACACGGGGACAGGGAGCTCGTGGGGACGCGGTCTCGGGGACACGGGGACAGCGGGGGCGTCGCCCCGTTGCCCCACCCACCTGTCAATCAACGGGGAAATGGGTGGGACTGTGTCCACGCCCCCACAAGCCACGCCCCCCTCCGCCGGTGACCGGCAGGGGGAGCGCGGGATGAGAAATTCGGGGGGCATCTCCCAGTTTGGGGGGGCCCTGCCCAGTTTGGGGAATCCTTTCCCAGTTTGGGAGTGTCATCTCCCAGTTTAGGGGAGTCCTTTCCCAGTTTGGGGAGCTCCTCTCCCAGTTTGGTGTGGGTTCTCTCCCAGTTTGGAGGGTCCCTGCCCAGTTTGGGGGCTCCTTTCCCAGTTTGTGGGGTCCTTTCCCAGTCTGGGGTGTCCCAGCCCAGTTTGGAGGTCCCTGGGGCGCTGCGGGGGGGCCGTGCCAGCTTTGGGGGCTCCCCCCGACCCCCGCACTCCTCCCTTTGGGGGGGGGGGGTTTCCTTCCTCTCCCCCCGGCCTTGACGTCAGGCGCCCGGTGATTCACCGGGGCTGGCACCGGGGACACGCCGGGACACGCCACTGTCACCCCCCGGTCCCCCGCCGTGCCCAGAGCCGCACCCGGGGACCCCGCGGGTCTCTGTCGCTGTGTCCCCACACGGTGACACCCCAAGTGTCCCCGCGCTGCCCCGCGCCCCCTCCCAGCGCCGGGGTCCCCCCTGTGCGCCCCCCGTGTCCCCTCCCGGGGCCCCCCCGGTCCCCGCCCGGCGCTGTCGCTTCCGCCGCCGCCGGTCCCTTCCCAGGGCCGGGGGTGACACGGTGACCCCTGGCCCCGCTCCCGCCGCGGTCACTTATTTTTAGCTGTCGCCTCTTCCTGGCCGGATCCCGACTATTTCTGACCCGGGGAGGGGGACCCGCCCAGGCCCGTGGGGACACGGGGGTGGCCGTGCCCTCCGGGTGTCCCATCAGACTCCTCGCTGTCCCCAAGCCTGTCCCCAACGCCGGGAAGGGCCGCAGTGTCCCCTCCTCCCCGCAGTGTCCCCTCGTCCCCACTGCGTGGTGGCTTCCCAGCGTGGCGCTGGTGGCCCTTTCCTCCCCCTCCACCCCACCCCAGTGTGGCCATCATGGGATGGACCCTGGTGTCCCCAAGTCCCC
This sequence comes from Parotia lawesii, assembly GCA_003713295.1. NCBI lineage: Eukaryota > Metazoa > Chordata > Aves > Passeriformes > Paradisaeidae > Parotia > Parotia lawesii. The sequence goes on from RAHM01001252.1 coordinate 9,276, forward strand.
CCTGTCCCCAAGGACGAGGACCGCGCTTCTGGTGTTAATTTACAGCGTCATTTATACACYGGGGGAGGGGGGACACGCGCAGATTTGGGGGGTCCCCAGCGCCGGGAGTTGGGGACAGACCCCAGGTTGGGACTGCAGGGGAGAGAGCCCAGGCTGGGGGTGTCCCCTGCCACCCCGGGAGGGGACAGACCCGAACTTGGGGGTGTCCCCAGCCCCGCGGGGACGCGGTGCCGCTTTCGGGGGTGTCCCCAGCGGGCCCCGGAGGGGTCACGGGGGGGGCCTGGCGGGGCTGCGGCGCGGGAGGCGCAGCCGGGGCAGGTGGAACGGGAGGCAGCGCACGGGGCGCGGCGCCGGCAGCTCCGAGAAGAACGTTCGGTGCCGGGGGGGCCCYGGCTCGGCCTCCGACCCCCCCAGGTCCTGCAGCACCCCCAGGATCTCGCGCCGGGGGCCCTGCGCCCGCAAACCCCGCGCGTCCAGCAGCGCGGCCACGTGCCTGCGCCTGCGGGGACAGCGGGGACCGGGGGTCAGCGGCCGCAAAACCCCCCCCCGACCCCTGGATGTGGATTTTGGGGCGCACCCAGCTCCGGGCTGACCCCTGCGCCGCGGTTTAACCGGTCCCAGTTCCCCCCTGCCCAGTTTAACTGGTGTCCCCCTCTCCCTCCTCCTCAGGCGGCCGCGCGTGCCACCGGCCCCCGGGGACCGGGACCGGGGCCGGGGCCGGGGAGGGGACCTGGCGCGGGGCCGCGGCCGCTTCCCGGCGGGAGCAGCGGGGCGGGGGCTGCCGGGAAGGGCCGGAGGCCACGTCCGGTCACCCCGTCCGGTCACCCCGCTCGGTCTCCGCGGGTTCGCCGCGTCCTGCCCGCGGCCACCGTGGCCACCGCGGCGGCTGGCAGAGTGCCCCGCCCGTCTGTGTCACCCCAGTGCCACCCCCGCGGGGTCCTCGCGGTGTCCCACCCGGCCGTGTCACCCCCGTGGGGTTCCCGCGGTGTCGCCCCCGGCCGTGTCACCCCAGTGCCACCCCCGCGGGGTCCCCGCACCCACCGGACGTCGGGGAAGTCCCGGGCCAGGGCGCCGACCTCCATCTGCAGCGCGGCCGTGTCCTCCAGCACCAGCAGCTCCCGCAGCCGCGGCACCACCGAGTCCAGCCAGGGCGACGCCGAGTCCTGCGGGGGGTGACATTGGGGACAACCAACACCCAACGATGGGCACCGCGTCCCATGAGTGTCACCCAACACCCCACCAACGTCCCATGGGTGTCACCCAACCCAACACCCAACGATGGCACCGTGACCATCGCACCCGTGGGCGTCACCTGTCCCAGCACCCAACAGGGGCCGGGGGTCGCGGGGGTCTCACCAGGCGCGTGAAGAGCTCGCGGAGCTGCCGGGCCTCGTCGCCCAGCCGGGCGGCCACGCGGGCGCGCGCCTTGGCCGAGGCGCAGACCAGGCGGCCCTGGAGCAGCGGGCGCACGTACTCGATGAGCACCCGGCGGTGCAGCTCGCTGACCAGCACCTGCGGTACGAAGGGCGGCGCGGGGCCACCGCGACCACCGCGCCCGGGGGTGTCACCCAACGCCACACCCAGCGATGGGCGTCACCCAGCCCAACGCCCCACCAATGTCCCATGGGTGTCACCCAACCCCGCGGTGACCGGTCCAGGCCCCGCGCACCTGGTGGGGCTCGGGGTGCAGCGGGCGCAGCGTCTGCGCAAAGCCGGTGATGAGCATCACGATGGCGTCGAAGGCGTCCGAGCTCGTCAGCCACTTGCGCTTCATCAGCTTGCCGAAGTAGGGCTGCGGGTGGCAGGCAGGGACGTCACCCGGAGCGGCCACCCACGGGTGGCACCTGGGCCAGCACCCGGTGGTGGCACCGAGAGTCAACGCCCGACGACGGCACGATGTCCCATGGGCGTCACCCAACCCAACACCCAACCGAGGTCCCCACTGCACCCACGGGTGTCCCCCACCCGCCCCTGGGGACACCTTGAGGTCCTCGAAGAGGCGCCGGGTGAGGACGTGGCCGCAGACGCGGGTGACCCTGTCCAGCGCGGCGTGGGCCTGGCGCCGCGGCTCCTCGCTCTCGGGGTGCCCGAACTGCGCCAGGCGCTCAGCGAAGGCCCTGCGGGAGGGGACAGCGGGGACGTCAGGGTGTCACGGGGACCCTTGGGGACGCGGGGACGCGGGGCGGCCTCACCTGAAGGGAGGGCAGCAGTTGGCCAAGGCGATGGCACGGCCGGGGGTGCCGTCGGAGGGGGGAACTTCGCCGGGGGCTTCCAGGAACCGCTCGACCTTCCGCTGGAAACTGGGGACACCCCCGGGTCACCGCGGTGGCACCCGGGGGACAGGGGATGCAGGGGACACAGGAGACGCAGGGGATGCAGGGGACGTGGCTCCTGTGCCCACTTGTGTGTCCCCGTGTCACCCTGCCCATCCCCTGTCCCCTTGTGTCCCCATGTCCCTTCACCCCCTGTCCCTGTGCTGTGTCACATCCTGGTGTCCCCATGTCCCTGCCGTGTCCCCGCGTGTCCCACCTGTGCAGGAAGGCCACCAGCACGCCCAGCAGGCTGTGGGCCATCTCCCGCCCGAACTCGGGGGTCACCTGGGGGGCTCGGTCCACATGCGCCCGCAGCAGCTGTGGGGACACAGCCACCACGGGTGTGGGGACACGGCCACCGCCGGCCCCTCGGGGCCCTGCAGGGTCCCCACGGGCCACCCGGGGGGACAGGGACGGGCTCTGGGGGTGGCCATACCCCGGTGACGCGCGTGGCCAGTCCCTCCTCCATGTCCTGGCTGGTGACATCCTCGGGCCACGTGTCCTCGCTGAGCTGCAGCTCCTGCGCCACAGCCACCTCCACCTTTGCCTGGGACAGCGGGGGACACCGCGTGGGCGTGGGGACACCAGCAGTGGGGACAGCGGGGCACAGAGTCCCCTGCCACCCCCTGCCCTGGAACTGTCCTGATGCCACCACAGTGCCAGTCCCAGTGCCACAACAATGCCCACAGAGTCCCCATCCCAGTGCCACCACAGCACCCAGAATGTCCCCACCCCAGTGCTCCCAGTGTCCCCCGTGCCCACCTTGACGGCAGCGATGCAGGAGCTCTCGAGGTCGCGCTGGGTTTCGGGGGGCAGGAGGGGCCCCAGCTCCTGCGCCCGCAGCAGAGCCCCCACCTCGGGGTGCCCCAAAACTTCCCTGGTGGGGGGAGAGAGCCCCGGTGGGCATCTGGGGACACCCTGGGGGTGCGGGGGGACATGGGGGCCACCCGGTGCCCGGCGGGGGACAGATGTTGGGGGTCCCATGGGTGTCCCAGAGGTGACACCCTCCGTGCTGGGGCGGGAACGGGCAGGTTTTGGGGGGTCCCAGGGGGTCTCACCTGGGGTAGGCGTTGCTGTGCCAGTCGAGCAGCAGGTACAGCTCGGGCACGGGCAGGGGTCTCTGCGCCAGCGCCCGCAGCTGCTGCGCCAGCGCCCGGTGGTAGCCGCGGGCGTAGACCCCGAGCGCGCCGTACTCGGGGGGGTACGCGGGGGCCACGTGGCTCCTCACGACCCCCAGGTCGCCCACCACCCTGGCGGCCAGCGCGGCCAGCCGCGCCCCGAGCCCGCCCGCCGGGGCCACCTGCGCCAGCCGCTCGCTCGCCGCCTTGGCCACGGCCTCGTGCCAGCGCCGCCGCAGCGCCCGCGGCCGCCCCGGGCGGGTCCCGGGGGGGCTCCGCGCGTCCGCCGCCTCCTCCTGCTCCAGCACGGCCACCACGGCCCGCAGCGGGGCCACCGCTCGCCCCGCGGCCACCGCCTCGGCCACCACGGCCCAGAGCTGCGCCAGCAGCGCCCGGTACAGCAGCGCCACGTCCCGCGCCCGCCGCCCGCCCGCGGGGACCGGCGACGGCGGAGGGGACCCCGAGGAGGGCGACGAGGGGGGACACGGGGACGGCGGGCGCGACGGGGACAGGGCGCACTCGGCCTCCAGCGCGATGATCTGAGCGTCCGCCGCCACCAGGTCCCGGCGCTGGATCAGCTCCAAGATCTCCAGCACTGCGGGGACACCGGGGGTCCGTGTCCCCGTGTCCCCGTGCCCGTGTCCCCATGTCCCCGTGTCCCCGTGTCCCCGTGTTTCTTGTCTCTGTCCCCAGCCCGCATCTCCATCCCATGTCCCAAAGTCGCCATTCGCATGTCCCTGTGTCCCCAAGTCCCCCGTCCCCTTCCCCATCCCTGTCCCCTGTCCCCGTGTCCCCTGTCCCCGTCCCCATCCCACATCTCATTTGCCAAAGTCCCCATCCCCATGTCCCTGTGTCCCCAATCCCCACGTCCCTTGTCACCATCCCCGCATCCCTGTGGCCTCTGTCACCATCCCCATCCTCACGTCCCCGAGTCCCGTGTCCCCATCCGCACCCCTGTCCCCACCCCACGTCCCCAAGCCCCCCTTGTCCCTCCGGTGTCCCCCGCTGTCCCCACTCACCCGACAGCGGCTCCCTGTCCCTGTCCTTGTCCTTCCCGCCGCTCTCCGGCCGCTGTCCGGCTCCGTCCGCGCCGTCCCCCGCCTGTCCCTCGCCCGGGGACGGCTTCTCCGCGCCCCGCTGTCCCCACGTCCCCAGCGCCAGGCGCAGCAGCGACCCCCGCTTGCCCCCCCCCGCCTCCTCCGGGGGTCGCCGCGGGACCCCCGAGTCCTCGGAGCGGCGGCGGCCGCGGGGCCCCGCGGGGTCGCGGGGGCGGCGGGCGCGGCCGAAGGGCCCCCCCAGCTGTCCCAGGTGTCCCCCGAGGTGTCCCCCGAGCCCCACCAGCCCCCCCAGAGTGGCGCGGCGCCGCCGGCGGCTCTCGGGGTTGGTGGCGAAGGGGTCCCCGTCCTCCTGTCCCCCCTCCGCCGCCCCCCCCGGGGGTCTCCGGAGCAGCGGCATCGCCGGGGGGGCACCGGGGGGGCGCGGGGACGCCTGGCTGTCACCCAGAGGGTGAGATGGCACGGCGGGGACGCCACCCGAAGCTCCCGGGACCGTCGCGGTGCCCGCGGCGGTGGCACCGGTGGCACTGGCGGCACTGGCGGCACTGGCGGCGGTGCTGGCGGCGGTGGCTGCGGTGACACTGGTGGCGGCTGCGGTGACACTGGTGGCGGCTGCGGTGACACTGGCGCTGGCCGGGGGTTTCCTGAGGAAGCGCCGCCCCGGAGGGGCCTCCCCGGCCGGGCAGGGTCAGCCCCGGTTCCGCCCGGGCACCGGGACGGGGCGGGGGGACACCGGGGGGGACCGGGGACACCGGGATGGGACTCTGGTGGCACTGGGGGACACCGGGATGGGACCCTGGTGGCACCGGGGGACACAGGGATGGCGCAGGGACAGGACGCAGTGACACCGGGGACCCCACGAGTGACAGGGACGCGACCCCGATGGCACAGGGGCGGCACAGGGGYGGCACMGGGGTGGCACCGGGGACCCCACGGGTGACAAGGAGGGGACTCTGGTGGCACCAGGGGACATCGATGGCATCGAGATGGGGCCGCAGTGGCACTGGGGGACACAGGCGTGGCACAGTGACACAGAGTGACAGAGATGGGACCCCGGTGACACCGGGGGGGTGGCACAGGGACAGGATGCAGCGACACCCGGGACCTCACGGGTGACAGGGAGGGGACACGGGTGACACGAGGGACCCCACGGGCGACACTGAGACCGCACGAGTGGCCCCGCGGCTGACGGGGAGGGGACAGCCGTGACACCGGAGATGATGGGGAGGGGACACGGGTGACACCGGGGACGCCACGGGTGACACGGAGGGGACACGTGCCCGCCCACGTGACCCCGCGTCCCACGCGAATCCTCCCCGGTCACTCACGGGTTAAAGCCCGCTCCCTCCTCCCATTGGCCAGCGCTCAGCCAATCGCAACGCATCGCCCGCGCTTGGCCGCACCCCCCTCGGGGCGTGCCCAGCTGTCTCCATGCCCGGGCGGCGCGTTCCGATTGGTCCGCTCCGCGTCGTGGGCGGGGCTAACGCCGCCGCCGCGCTCCTTGTACGGGCGAGGCCCCGCCCCCGGCGCGCCCCGGTTCCGGTTCCGGCGCCATGGCCGCCATGGCCGCCCCGGCCCGGCCCCGCCGCCCCCCCCGGTAACGGGACCGCCCCGGGAACGGGACCCCCGGCAACGGGACCGCCCCTCCCGGTGCCCCCCGGTGCCCCCCGGGCCGGGACCATGTCCTCGCGCTCCGCCCTGGCGGCGGGGAACGAGCGCAACGCGGACACGGTGAGGGGGGGCGGTGGCACCGGGGGGAGGCCCCGAGGGGGGCACCGGGAGGGGCCGGGTCGGGAGCGGGGCGGGGCGGCGGGAGCGATCTGGGGGCACCGGGGGAGGGATCAGAGAGGGGCCGGGGGTACCGGGGAGGGGGCACCGGGGGTCCCGGTAAAGCGGCGGGGGGGTGAACCGGGGGGTGCCGAGGATGGACACGGGGGCGGGGGGCTCAGGGGTCACCGGGACCCCCGGGAATGGGTTTGGGGGGGTGGCTCAGGGGTCTTTTCCTCCCCCGGGATGATTTGGGGGGGGTCTCACCCGCTGCCATAATTTGGGGGGGGGTCTCACCC
>RAHM01001258.1:3113-15989 GCA_003713295.1 Parotia lawesii
GTGTCGTAGACCATTGTATTGGTTTTGCAAGGCCTGGTTTTTGGTAGCAGGGGGGGCCACGAAGGTGGCTTCTGTGAGAAGCTGCTGGAAGCTTCCACCATGTCCGGCAGAGCAAATCCCTGGTGGCTCCAAAGATGGATGTGCCACTGGCCAAGGCTGGGCCAATTAGAAATGGTGGTAACGCCTCTGTGATAATATATTTAAGAAGGAAGAAAAAAAAGTTGTTGCGCATTTTTAATTCCAGTGAGAGAAGAGCAGGGTGAGAACATGTGAGAGAAACAACTATGCAGACACCAAGGTCAGTGAAGAAAGAGGGGGAGGAGGTGATCCAGGCGCCAGAGCTGAGATTCCTCTGCAGCCTGTGGTGAAAACCATGGTGAAGCAGGCTGTCCCCCTGCAGCCCATGGAGGTCCATGGGGATGCAGACACCCACCTGCAGCCCGTGCAGGAGACCCACACTGGAGTAGATGGATGCCTAGAGGAGGCTATGATCCTGTGGAAAGCCCATGGAGAGAGGGGCCCTGCTCCCAGGCTGGAGCAGCCTGTCCTTGGAGGGCTGCACCCAGTGGAAGAGTGACCCACACTGCAGCAGTCTGAGGGGTACTGTTGCCCGTGGGATGGACTCATTCTGCAGCAGTTCACAGAGAGAGATGGAGCCACGTCAGAGAAGTTCATGGAGAACTGTCTCCCGTGGGAGGGACCCCATGGTGCAGCAGGGGAACGACTCCTCTCCCTGAGCACTGGGACAAACTGAGGGTGATGAACTGACCAAAACCCCCATTCCCTGCCTCCTTGCACCACTGGGTAGGAGGTAGAGCTGGGAAGGAGGGAGGAGTGGGGGGGAAGGTGTTTTTAAGGGCTTGTTTTGCTTCTCATTATCCTGCTCTGATTTTGTTTGTAATAAATTTACCTTATATCTCTAAGTTGAGCCTGTTTTGCTCTTGATGGTATTTAGTGAGCTATCTCTCCCGGTCCTTATCTCAACCCATGAACCCTTTGTTAAATTTTTTCTCCTCTGTCCAGCTGCAGCAGAGGAATGAGTGAGCAGCTTTGGTGGGTGCCTGGCATTTGGCCAGTATCAAGCCATGACAACCATACAGAGGAGACATAGCAGAATTAGTAACAAAAATATGGTGCCTTTAACATTCAGAGGGAAATGAACATTCTCAAAAGGTGATGTGTCAGACCTGAAGGAGGAGAAGGAAGTGAAAGGCTGGGAAAAATCATCCTCTCCTGTTCCTCCTACAGGTTGGGTATGATTATTAATAAATCCCCAGAAGTAGCAGCTGAGACCAGGGCAGGCAAACAGCAATGAATATACATCCGAAATAATCCTCATTGCCTCTGATCTTATCTTTACATAAGCTGATATTGCAGAATGTATCAACAAAGCAATCTTGGTTTGTGTCCCTGCGGCAAAGAGCCAGATCTCAGGCAAATAGTACCACTTATACAGACAAGTACACAAGCCTAGGTGCCACTGCCCCATGATTAGACTGAACATCATTGTGATGAATGAGTTCTGTACCCAAAACCAAATGTTTTGGACAAAATTGTTATTTTTTCACTTTCTTGTGCCATTTAAGTTGCATGCCAAATTTGTCTTGGTTTAAGACAACTGAAAAGGTAGGCACTTTGGAATGAGTTGCCTCTCCTTATAGTATTAACCAATCCCTTTCCATCAATAAGGAGAAATGAAATATGAGTAGATATAAGTGAAAAAAACCCAGTTTTTGCAACAGGCAAAAAATAACAGTAAATAACCACTAGATACAAAATTGCCAAATCTCACTAACTCCACGGGAAAAAAGAGAAACCTAAAATGGTGGAATATCCCTCCCTTCCAAGATGGTGGCCTTCACAGGCGACCATGCAGTCTAGGAGACAAAGGGAAAAGATGGCGGACCAAAAGAAACCCGCCCAGGAAGATAGGAGCTTACAAAGCAGTTCTAGTGGCAGATGAGAATTGCTGGTGCATGTGGGGTCAGCACCGCTTCCTCCTGCTGCTCGCTGGACTCCACCAGTGTTGGTGCTGCTGTCCTCCAAGCTGCAGGTGTGTTGTAGGGTGGCAGGGAGGGGCCGGGGGGGGCAGGAAGAAACGGTCTCTCCGCACTGACGCAAGGTGGCCCGGCCCTGGGACTGGCTCAAGCTTCGTGCCACTGACAGGGTTTGCAAAATTCACTCCAAAAGAGTTTCTGATTACTAAATGCAGTTTTTCTGAGTTGCTGCTGTTGCAAACCCAGAAAAACCCACCTGAGACAACCTCCATTGAAGCAGGGCCTCTTCCCCAAGCAAAAGCCACCAGGCAATAGAGGACTCAGCTTGGGTGCCCCAACTTTTTAAAGGGACTGGCATGTCCCAACCTCATGATTCCATTTCCAGCTACGCGGCCGGAACTTAAAGAGATAGTAACAATTTTTGAGCACAGATAGATATGAAATACAACAGCATTTTGGGTTACCCAAGACAGCCTACAAGACCTTTCTGGACTCTCTAGAAAGGGCCAAACCTGTGTGGTGTTCCTTCCAGACAACATTGAGAGAGACGTTAGCCAAGGATGTGCTAGATAGCTCATTTATGCATGAGAATGAAGATGAGGAGCATTGAGAGCACTCAGAATGGCACTGAGAACTTCAGACATGCTATGGAGACACAGCAGCAAGCCCCTGCCTGAGCCTCAGAGGAAATGGCTCATGTCATCCCTTCTCTGCCAAGAGCTTTGACACTTGTTGATGTATTCAACCAACTCTGGAAGAAGAATGGAGACCTCAAAGGGAACTCAACTACTGCAATTTTCACAGAAAAATAGTGTTGGAAGCTCTCCCTTCATCAGGAAGACCAGCACCACCCTGTCCACTCTACAGAAATGAAAACTGAGGGTGACAAGATGCCATCTTATGTGAGTCACTAGTGACAGTAGGCCTAGAAGATACCTTCCTCCATCCTCAGTAAGCAGCAACAATTTTCCTAAATCAGGCAGCAAAGCAGTGAAGCATTTCACTCCTAGATCTTCAGACACCCATGCAGGTGTCTGCTTCATGAGGCAAGGTGCTGCTTCATGAGATGTATCCCAAACAGAAGTCCCAAAGTTAAATCTATACATTAGCTAAAGGACTTGATTTCTTTTTCAGTAGTCCTCTCCAACTGTAACTGAGCAGGACTGCATTCACTACACAGAGGGACTATTACCCAGCAATTACAGGCAGAAAACCATTAAGTGACTGGTTTTCTTAGAGCTACTCTTTGATCATGGGCAGGTCACCCCACTTAAAGATTTAATTTCTTCCTCTGTCAGGCAGGGCTACACCAACCTGTATTCACTGTCAAAGCCTCAAAGTAACTCCCTATCTTTCACTTTCTCTTTTTCTTTTGGAAACAACAGCGACTGTAGCATCTACCAGCACCCACTTGTCCCAACAGGTCTTCAGCATGGTGGCCAATCTCAATGAAATTCAGTGTACAAACTGGACTTGGACTATGATACAAGCAGGTCAAGGAGATGGAGAACCTCAAACTGCCCCCAGGATCTTCCCTCACATTTTGCTTCAAATCTGAACCCAAGGATGGACAACTAAAGCCAGACACAGGCTGTCTACCAGCATGGGGAAATGAATTACATCTTTTGTCAGGAGATCCTGCCAGCCTCTTTGCAAGCAGTACTCACTCGCTTTACAGAGCTGATCTGGTTAGTCAAGGATTTGGGGCATTACATGCTGCCCGCTGTTGTCAGCAGATTTAAGACAGCAAGAAGACAGCTTCACTGCTGACTTGAGATGTTTACATGACAGCAATGCTGGTCACAGGAGCCTCAGTCCAACTCTGGACCTAGTGATGTGGCCCCTATCCAAGACCATGATCCCTTGCCACCTGCCTCTGCAGCATGCATAGAGGAGGATCTCCTGGTGTTTGATCCCAAGAAGCACTGATGCCTGCAAAAAAAATTTCTGGAATTTCAAGAGAAATCTGCACTGATACTTTGGTTTTTCCACTTTCTATAAAATTAAGTTCTACTGTGCATTGAAATCTGCTGTTTCCCAAGAGGCAACTTTCACATATCACCCCACTCCTACTACTGCCTTTGCTTTGGCAATGTAGCAGCTTTTCCAGCCATGACTACATGCCAAGGGCACGTACTTATAGGACAAGGGGGAATAGCTTCTCACTGAAAGAGGGCAGGTTTAGATTAGATATTAGGAAGAAATTATTCATTGTGAGGGTGGTGAGGCACTGGCACAGGTTGTCCAGAGAGGTCATAGATGCCCCATCCCTGGAAGTGTTCAAGGTCATGTTGGATGGGGCTTTGAGCAACCTGGTCTAGTTGAAGGTGTCCCTGCTCATGACAGGGGGGTTGGAACGAGATGGTCTTAAGGTCCCTTTCAACCCAAGCCATTCTAGGATTCTATTAAAAACTTCATGAAAGGAAGTTGTTTGACCCTGAGGTTAGAGCATGGTGCTAATAACATCCAAGGTCGTGTATTCAATCCCTATATGGGCTATTCTCTTAAGAGTTGAACTCGATGATCCTTGTGGGACCCTTCCAACTCAGAATATTCTGCAATTCTGTGATATAGTTGGAAGCCAAGTGCTCATCATCAAAGGGGGTTTTGAGGTTCAGGCAAGACACATGAAAGAGAGACCTGAAAGATTTAAGTGGATCTGCTCTGCTCTCACCCCACACACAGCAGTCAAAGACACCTCCTCAGATGCAGGCAGGTCAGATGTCCTCACATGACACAAAGCATGTCCTGCCTTGAAATGTTTTGGTACTAGCACAGCATTGCACTTCTTTGAGTCACTGAGATATTTGAGATAGTTTCTTGTGATACATTTGACTTTGTGGGAATTTCTTATGCTTTCCTTATCAGTAAGGCTTGGGCTTCATTTCAGACATCCTTTGGCAGAACATGCCAGATTCAGTAACAGTGGTACACAATACCTGCAAAACCCTCTACATCTCCACACTACCAAACAGCACAGGATACTCAATATCTTATAATCACAAAATAGTTTGGGTTGGAAGGAAACATAAAGATCATCTAGTTGCAACCTCCTGCCATGGTCAGGGACACCTTCCACTAGACCAGGTTTCTCAGAGCCCCATCCAACCTGGCCTTGAACACTTCCAGGGATGGGGCAGCCACAGCTACTCTGGGCAACCTGTGTGTCTTGGGGTGACTCTATCATGTGTATCCCCTATCATGCTCTATGCCCAAAAAGTAATTTTGTGCCTTTTCTGTGCCTTTAAACTGAGCTGGAGGAAAGAAAAAAACCAAACGAACTTTTCAAAACAGTTTCTCAAGGACACGGAGACACACTCCTCTGCGTTCTCTGGCTGCAGGAGCAGGAGGGAGCACCCGGCTTGTTTTCTTCAGCCAGCGGTTTCGGTTTTTTTTTGTCTTCTCTTCCCGGCGTGAGACGGAAAGCTGAATTTTGTTTCCTGAGACTTTGGTTTTTTCCCTTCTTCTCTTCTGGATTGTTCAACAACATCAGAACACATCGGGAGAATTTTTTTCTCCGAGGCCCGGGGGTGGGCCCTCGCCGACCCAGCTCCGAGGAGGAGAGAGACCACACCTACAGAAGGACTCTGAAATCTTCCCAGGTTTCTCTCTATAGCGGGAGATTTCATTTCATTATTTAGCATTATTATTCTTTTCCTGTGTGTTAGTTAAATAAATAGTTCTTATCTCATTCACTTTCCTTCGAGGGAATTTTTTTTTTTTTTTTTTTTTCCCCCGAACCCTGTGGGGGGGGAAGGGTGGTTGTAACCTGGTTTCCTCTCAGAGGATATATTGCTAGATTTTCGGCCAAACCGGCACACTGTGCCAGTGCCTTATCATCCTCACAGGAAAGAGTGTCTTCAGAATATCTAATCTAAACCTGCCCTCTGTCAGTTTGAAGCCATTCTCCCTTGTCCTGTCACTACATACCCTTACAAAAAGTCTTATGCTGTTAACTTGATAGCCCACCACCTCTGCCTGCAACAGGCATGCTGCTGTTTCTACTGGCTTAATGGGAAGGCAAGCCGAGTCATCATCTCCACCACCAGCTCCTCAGGGAGGACAGAAGGTTGCTACAAGCAGGGTGTAGGATAATCCAGATGTGATCCACACACCCTCCTTCACTGCTCAGTAGATAGTCAACATGACCATCAATTGGAGAAACCTCTGATGTCCACAATCATGCACCAAGTCCCTGCTGCACCTGGTGGGACATGGGCATACATGCAAATAAGCAGTAAAATAAAGGCAGTCCTATTTACTGCCAACAACACAAGCTTTTGTTTGGTGATGATGGATGACAGCCAGCCACCATGGGGGAAGGGATGGACTTGGCCAGGAAGTAGGATTTTTAGCTCTCCCTCTCCCATCACCTGGAGAAATGGGACAAACCCACTGAGTTGCTGTTTTTTGTTAATGCCCTTTACATAAGGGGAGCCTGGGATAGAACTGCTGCCAGGCCTGTCATGTACCAAGAGCTCCGCTGGCTGTCTAAATACGTACCATACCAGAAGTCTTTTACTTAATGAATTGCTCTCCAAATTATATCAAAGAGCTTCCTACTTGCAACAGCCTCACAAGGAGAATGCAAATGCAAAAAGTATTATATAAAATCTTCCCATTGGGTCTTTTTGGGAAAAAAAAATCCAAACATAAAAAGATTTTAAATTATTCCATTATCTAAACTTTCCTCATTTATAGAGGTAATACAGTGCTCAGATATTATCTTGCATACCTCAATGGAGTAGTCTTCACCCCAGAGGCTCACACGGTGCTAGCAGACCTTCTGGTGAGTATTGCTCAAACACAGCAGGGCTTAGCAGAGCACAGCCATGCCATGCAGCAAACAAAAGTGTTCACTGTAGGAAACAAGAATTATAGATGAGCTGAATGTAGTTTTGAGGCCAGGATCTTCTCAGCACACCGGGAGTTCACAAAATGTATCTCATGAGATCCTCCATCAGCAGACCACCCTCTTGCAGTGACCTGCCCAGAGAACTGGAAAGACCAGAGTAAAAGGCTTCTAGAGGGAATTTTCTCCATTTGTAAGCCACTGCTTTGTATGGGATGCACAAGTGCCAGTCTCCCACAGCTGCTAATAGCAGATGTTTCACCAAGCAGTGAAAAATCAACAGCCAGAAATGGTAATAAACTGCACCTGGTCCTCACCAGCAGCATTTCACGCATACATCAGTGACAGTGAAAGAAATGCTTGCCTGGACTGAGGAACAATAGCCTGCAGCTCCTCTTTGGTGCCAAGGAAAATTTGTTACTCACTGTTAAAGGAAGCCAAACATGGAGAGAGATAATTACTAGCTCTGCTGCAGGCTGGGAGAGAGTCCAAACACAGAGAAAACAGCTTGGGCATCGGTGAATGGTATTTGTATGTAGAAAGCAAGCTCCCTGTTTGAGGAGATCAAATAGGTTTAATTCACAGGAAAAAAAAACAAAACACCATCCCCCTTCCACATAAGTTGAAACAAAAGAGTGCACAGCATTAGGCAGATGGAAGATGTCAGGGCTGTGTTGATTTGAGTCAGGTAAGCATCACTCATGTATGACTCTTGCATCCTCCTGTAGTACCCACCAGCTCAGCACATTAGCTGAGCCTTTGGGTGAAGAGCAAGGGATCTTCTTCCCCAGGGTAAGCACCTGGTTCTGTTATCACCCTTAGCAACCCAAGGAGGCTCGATGGAAATGGCCAGCTTCCCAGCTGAATATCAGGCAGCTGGCTGGAACCTGGATGAGGTTTTGATGATGAATATTTCTGAGCAGACCAAAACTATAATAAATTAAGTCCACAGTTCCATCTGGCACCTTCAGAGGTTCATCTGAAGCAGCATTTCCATACAGCATGCACCTTCCTACACAACAAGATCTTGTCTTTGTTGGGTACAGGTGTTGGTATAGATATTCCCAGCATCCTTGCATCCAGACCCAATGTCGCTGTCTGCACCACAAACGGCACGAAGAATAACGACACAAAGTCCAAGTCCAGGAGCAATAACATTTAATTAATTATAAATTGGTTTATATAACTTGGGTCGCCAGCATGGCATAAGGTCATTGGTCACTGATCATCCACCTCCTAGAATGATTGGTGGAGGCTACAAAACATTCATTTGAAAATATTTTCTTCAGTATACCATAATAACTCTGCTGCTGAATAACAGCAGGTGCAAGATAAAGTTAGTTTACAGAACCCGTAGCAATGTTTTTCATAGTTTCTACGAGAAACACAGAGCTCTCACAAAATGCTACAGAAAGCTGGAAAATTTCTCTGCTAAAGCTTTTCAGCATCTACAACCCATGGCAGGGAGGGGATGCATGAGCCCCCATCCCACAGACAAGCAGTTTCCATCACAGGTCTGTGCAGGAAGAAATTGTACCCAAAATTAAAGTTGCAATAGGCACTGCTCCGACTGACATAGCCTTTTGTACATCCTGCAAGAGGCTCCCAGGCTTCTTCTCATGGATCCCACACGTGGGACTGAAGCCTGGAGGACATCAAGCATGGCAAGAGCACCAAAATCACCAGCCTGAAGCCCCTTCTCCAGGTGGCACATGCATCAGCCACAGCTACTGCAAATGCCACTTCACCCTTTCCTCAGCCGCCTCAGTCTCATCTCCTCAGGCAAACACTGTTCTTATAGAGTTGATGGCCTCATGGTGGCACAGTAGCTCCTTAACCAGGTGGCAATGGTCAGACCCATTCCTCCACCCTACCCAACCCTCTCCCACGCTAGTGCTCATGCAGAGGAGGGACAGCCACCTCCAGCAGCACTTGGTAAATACTGTTCACTGATGTTCACACCACATACAACCACCCAAACCAACTTACACCTGGCTTCTGTCATTGCTCACCCAACACTGGTTCTTGGCACATGCAATTTTGCTTCTCCCAATTCATTCCCTCAGCTATTTAATCCTCTTCCCTACAACACCATCCTTATGCTGTGGCATAACCAAGAAGCCCAGCTACACAAAGATCCTTCATCCCAGCTACATCTCATACTTTCAAGTCAGCTTCGATGCTCCAAATAGGTTGCTTTCACAGGTGGCCACAAGAAGCTCTTCAGCAATAAATGAGACACTCCGTATTTTTTCCCCTTTATCACAGAGCAATAAGCTCCCGGTCAAAGCATCCATCCTCACACTGGGATGTTGCCCATCTTCCATGGTTTGGGTGGGAATGAGCTTTCAGATGCCAAACGGAGGGACACATCTCCCCTTCCATGGGAGAGGGAAAGTTGGCAGCATGGGCAGGCTCCATGCTGATGGATGAGACAGTACAAGAACAAAAGCAAAGGTTTGGTGAGGAAGAGATAAACACAACCCCTACCTGACTGTGTTCATGAGACGACGAGCCCTTCCTTTGGGATAGGGAACAGCTGCCATCAAGCTGCTCACTACAATCCGCTGTCCACTGTAATAGGGATAAAAAAAGGCATTGTGTAAAATAATAGCCAGGCTGGAGAAAACTGCTGTGTCAGTCCACAACACACAGCAAACACCATCTGGCCGCAGGCATCACATTACATGTGCAGCACTCCCTCATTTTAGAGGATGATCCCAAAGGCTTTGGCTTGGAAACACTCTACCTGCTGATGGCAAGCAGAGGGAAGATGCAGGAACAATTACAGGAAGGCACCTGAAATGATACTTTGCGATAAAATCCATCCCCAGTATTTCTTGGCAGACTCCATCAGTGTTTGGTATCTCAGGCATGTGGTATGCACCAAGGTGACTTGACTTGATAACTCTTTTCTATGGAGTCTTCCATGGAAAGTTGGGAAATTTCTGCTTTTCCCAATTCCATTTTCTTCAGGGACAGATATGAGCCCTGAGCTGCCAGAAAAACTGTGGTTTTATTTTAAACAAAACAGAAAATGTGGCAACTGTGACGTGCCACCAGATGACAGCACTACTCTCACACCGGCTTTGCCCCATGGTGAAGGACATGGACATCAGGGGACTTCCCGGCCATAGGGGATCATGAGCTGCTTAGGTCAGCTTCCCCCAAGGTGCCTCCACAAAAATAATTCAGTTCGGGGTAATTTTTTTTGTTGGTTTTTTTCCCTATAAGAAATGAAGGGCTGCATCATACTGGTGGGAAAAAAAAAAAGCAATTTTCACTAGACAAACATGAGAGATGCTGTGTAATCCTAAAGTCATTTTGTCACTCCTTCAACAAAGTGAGGACTGACCAGTCCTTTTTCTGAGGTCTTTCATGCTGGAAGCACTTGGCTGCTCCAGAGACACTCAATGCTTGGTATCATCATCAAGGATGACGTGCCAAGAAGACGAAAAGCCATTTTCATTGTTTTTCATACAAACAACCACCTGAGAGCTCCCTGACAGGTGTGGATGAGGCCACAAAATAAGAGTCATCACTACAACTGCCCATGATCCCTGCTCTCATCAGAGAGCCCATTCTAGCTCATAGATGTGGGGATTGCAGTCTCCCCTCATTAAAGAGCTGCCCTCATTAAAGAGAGTGATGACTCTCTCTCCTGCCACCTCTGCTGACCCACCTGGACAGGCTCATGATGCCATCACTCTTGAGAGCCTTTTACCAGACCTGTCTCCATCTCCTTTAACAATTTTGAGTGCAACCACATGCCTGGAAAGGTCTCTCAAGGTGCAAGCTCACTCATTATTACGTCCACAGCAAAATAAAATTGTGGTTTTCCCTCTGACTTTCCTCTTTTTTCCTGGTGGGAGCAAGGTCGAGGACAGTCCCATCACAGGAAGATCCACATTTTGGGATTCTCTGAAGTGCTGATGGATTCAGCTCCCCTGAGAGCAGCATGGAGGATGTGCCTTTCCTTCCTTCCCCCAGCAAGGAGAGCAGTTGTCCACGGATGTGGTACCATCTGAGCAACTCACACGCACACGGGTGAATGGATTTATCCACTCTCAGGCAGGGAAAACATTATCACAGCCATAAGGAAACAAACTGCAGGGAGATTAAGTAACTTGCCCAACATTAGAGATTTAGTTGCTGGCAGAACCCTGCAGTTAAAAACAATTTCCTTGGTCTCAGCTGAGTGCCTTTCCCCTAAATCCATCTTTCTCCCTCTAGCTCTCATTAAGAGGGAACGTGCCACCTTCCATCAGGCTGGCTTCCACCAGGGTTACTCCAGCCAGCTGCAGGATATGTGCCTGTTTATTCCTTGCTTTGCTAAGAAGTGATCAGGAAGAGAAAATCAGAAATCAAAATTCCTGATTATTTCTTATCCAAATTTGGGATATGAGGTGGGAAAAAAATATCTTTGGGAGATGAGATAATTCCTTCTTAATGCATCCTTTAAGACAGTAAACGGTAGTGACTACAGGAACTTCATGGTTGCATGAAGCATGTTGAGGGCAACGGAGTCTGTAGGATGGTCTTCTTGTGTGAAGATTTGGTTTAACTTGGATCAATCAGTCAAGTACTTATGTCCTAAAAGACTTCATGTATTCATAGAATCATAGAATCCTAGAATGGCCTGGGTTGGAAGGAACCTTCAAAGCTTATCTAGTTCCAACCCCCTTGCCATGGGCAGGGACACCTTCAACTAGACCAGGTTGCTCAAAGCCCCATCCAACCTGACCTTGAACACTTCCAATGATGCACCTTGAGACCATAAAAACCAAAACCCAGTTGGCAGGAGACCTCTACCAGCTGGTTAGAGACCTCATATATATAGCTGTACAAGCAAGCTGCCCCAAATCTTGTGTTTTACTACATCCTGCTTAAGCTGGACATGCATCCCCAAGCCAGGCTGTAAGCCACCAGCATCCCCCAGACCCTCTCCCACCCCACAATGTGCCCTTCATCCACCTACCTGCAAGATGTGGGACTGTGTCTTCTCCCTCTCACCATCCCCCTCCATTTTATCCATCAGCAGCCCCTGGACCTGGTATTCCAGGACATAGCTGTCAATGAAACGCTCCAGCTCCTCGATCTCCTGAGAACGGCTGCTCCCTGCCTCTGAGGAGGTTGATGCCACTGATGAGTTCTCCATCCCTTCAGGAGAGATGTCGAGAACAGAGGGGGCCTGAGAAAGCAAAATTAAAAGGGGCAAGAAATTATTTCTCAGTAATTATAAGAAGGTTAAAAAACAGCAGCTGAAGCTTATCGGTTTCCAGGGACAGGATATTTTTTGCTGTACATCTGCATTTCCAGTAATATTTATAATAATCCTAGGTGGTCATATTTGGAGTTTTCATGTGTGCAAAAAAATGAAGTCCCATTTCTGTAATATTCCTACATCTAAGGACAACAGTTTTCCTGTCCTCCTTAAAACCTAAACTACTGAAAACCTCCAGACACATGCACAAGAGAAAAACAAAATTAAAAAACTTAATTTGAAAAGCCCACAGCATTAGCTGTGCTGGATAAGGGTGAGAAGCTGGGGATAACGGACAAGGGTGTGAGGAAGAGGATGATAATTGAAAAGCTTCTCTAGGACAGCAGCAGTAAATGGTGCTGAATTAATGATGACTGCAAATGGTCAAAAGAGGAGGTTTGCACATGGAGGTGAAACAGACATCCCACTAGAATCTAATTTTAAAACCTCTCTTTCTTCAGGACAATGGCTCTATAGAAGATGTACAGGCTTTATGATGCTCTTCTCCTTCCTATTTCTCCATGGCTCAACAGGTATGAGGCTCTGGAACTAGAAGACCAGACAACTGATGAGGTGGGCGAAGGTCCTTCTGGGATAGTGGGTCATCCTAAAACAACACCACCTGTACCCTGCATCAAGACCTCCTCTGTTAGGAGGAAAAAAAGCAATTGTAATAGAAGACTCCTTTCTAAGGGGAACGGATGGCCCAATATGCAGACCAGACACAACTCACGGGGAAGTCTGCTGTCTCCCAGGGGCTTGGA
>RAHM01001259.1:0-10991 GCA_003713295.1 Parotia lawesii
ATGCACTGTCGAGGTGGCAATTGGCACTCACTGCTCTTCTACCTTCAGGAGCCCAACTGCAGAAGGATTCTCGGTCAGCCCAGGCAAGGTGTTCAATTGCCGAATGCCCTCTGCCTCCACAGCAGCTATTCCAGAGGCCCACCTGAGTCCCTTCGGGTCTTTGAAATACCCGCTTCGGAGGAAGTCTATGCCTAGAACACACGGGGCCTCTGGGCCAGTCACAATAGGATGTTTCTTCCACTCTTTTCCAGTTAGGCTCACGTCGGCTTCAAGCAGGGTCAACTGCTGCGATCCCCCTGTTACTCCAGAAATATAAATCAGTTCTGCCCCCACGTGTCTTGATGGAATCAAGGTGCACTGCACGCCCGTGTCAACCAAGGCTTCATATTGTTGGGGTGCACTATGTGCTGGAAGAGAGACAGGCCCTGAGGGCCAGAGAGAGATCCTCTTTCCTGAGCCCAGAGGTGACCCTGGGAGTGCATCCAGGTCACCGGGTATGGGCTGAGAGAGGATTGTGGGTTTGTGGACAGTGTTGGACCTATGAGAAGTGATAATTGTAGTTTGTAGCCTTATAGGGTGTTGTTTACTTGTTACCATAATAGGTAATATCTGTGCAATACCCCAGGTAATTGGGGGACACTGTGGTGAACATCTTTCCTGTTTATATGATGTGATATCCTGTTGGGTACTGGTATTTAGGGGAATTCGGATTGCGCAATAAACACTTTGCACTTTTCCATCTTGTGTGTGAAGTCCATGCCCTTGCGTGATTAGAGCATATATTTCTGTGATTCTGATGTGCCAGGCCATCGGACCCACACTGTCCAAAAGACACGATTTTCCCTGGCCTCTATCTGGCTAGATGCAGGGCCCCTCTAGGTCCTGGTTATCATTTGAAACTCAAGCTACTTCCCTTCTGGTGGAATTCCCTCTCTCAGCATTACCATCCTTCAATTCACACACCTGTGCTGCAGGACAGCAGTTGGTTTTCCATCCCACCTCCTCATGTCTTCTCCACTGTCACACAGGAAGAACCACAGTTCAGCTCTTGGGGTCTACCCTCTCTCCCTAGCCGTGGGACGTCTGCTTCTGGTAACAGGGCCTCTGGTCTGCACTGATGTGATTTGGAGAAGGCCCTCTTTCAGGTCCTTCCTGAGTTTCTCATGAGTCTTGTCCATCCTATCTTCCATCTTCTGTATGGTCTCTGACAGACTCTTTTCCACAGCTGCGATTCTTGCTTGTGTTGGGCCGTGCACAGTGTCTGCACACGCCCGGAGCCTCCTCACCATAGTACTCACTGTCTCGTCCCTGTCATTCCACGTCATCATTGCCAAAGCAGGGGCGTATTCTGGTGGCGCGTGTCGTGCAAGTTTCAGCCACATCACTGGTGTACATTTTACCAAGTCAGGGCTCCTAATTGCTAGGTCATCTGCGAGTATGATCTCTATCACTGCCAGTTCTCTCAGGCATTGAATCCCTTGTTCCATGGTTTTTCAGGGGTTTAGCTGCAGCTGGAGATCTTCTCGGCACAGGTATCTTTCCTTCACACTTCTTAAGAGCCACGTCCAGAGACTGAGAGCTTCAGGGCCCCTTGTCATCCCTTGATCAATACTTAGATCACATGGCAGGGAACCCAAATGCCTCGCTTCAGTGCCATCCAGAATTGTACCATCGCCTGTAGCCTCCCAGATTTGGACCATCCARCTTAATACAGTTTCATCAGGCCGTCGGGTATAATCTTTCCTCAGGGTACGAAGGCTCTCTATGGACAGGGACTCAGTGATGATCTCAGGTTCCACTTCCTCTGCTGGCTGTGAAGGTCCTGGCTGCCCATCATCATCCACTGGGCGAATGGATTTGGCTTTGTGTTTCTTTCTCTGGACAGGGGCAATTGTTATTGGTTTAGGCTCCCCATCTGCTTTAGCTGCAGCTGGAGTGATTGGGGTGTCTGCTGGCTTATTCTCCTGCCCCTCTGGCTGTATCTTCTGCCCTACAGTATCTAGCAGCGTGCGGTAAGCATTAGCCAGGACCCAGCACATTGCAATGAGCTTTTTCTTTCCATCAGCATTGTTATTGCTATTTTCCTTCAGATACTTCCTCACCTCAGCTGGATTCTGAATGTGTTCAGGGGGGAAGTTCCAGGCTACTGGGTCAGAAAACTGCTTCAGGGTCTGACCTATGTCCTCCCATACCCCACACCACTTAGGATTTTCCACAACTGGGGCAGGTGTCTGGGTAACCCCTCTGGAAATCTCAGCCCTTATTTTAGACAAGCTGGAGACCACATAGAGGAACACTGCTAGATAACATAATAAGAAAATAGTATCTTTAACATCCAGGGGAAACTGGACACTTTCAAAAGGTGATGTGCCTGATCTGAAGGGGAAGAAGGAGATGAAGGGCTGGCAATTATCATCCCCTGCTTTTCCCCTAACAAACTGGGTGTAATTACTAATACATTCCAAAAGAAAACTACTCAGGCCAGAATGGAAAAACAACATGACATATAAATTCTCAATGGTTTCCATTATGTCAGCCAAACTTCAAGAAATCACTACTACCAGGCATATCAAAATGGCAGTCCTGATTCTTATTCCTGACTTATAAAAAGTATAAGCCAGGGAGCCGACTGCCCATAGCTGTGGACATGTACTTATGGTTAGGTTCTACAGAAAAATTATTAAATCAAACAGCATGGTCTTACTGCTGTACCTCAATACGAAGTGCTTCAAACCAGAATGTTGTTGTTTTTTTTTTTCTCCCACTTTCACATGCCCCTTAAGTTCGGTGCCAAATTTATGTCTCTGTTTTGGAGACAAAACTTCAGGAGGAAACACTCCAGAATGAATGGGCCTCCCCTTTTCCTCCACCAATAAGACAAGTGGGTCACAGCAAGTGAAAGTGGAAAAAAACCAAACTATTTATTAACACCAAACAAAACAGGGTAGAACAAGGAGAAGAAAAAAAAAAAAMCACAAA
Organism: Parotia lawesii; assembly: GCA_003713295.1. Taxonomy (NCBI): domain Eukaryota; kingdom Metazoa; phylum Chordata; class Aves; order Passeriformes; family Paradisaeidae; genus Parotia; species Parotia lawesii. Next base: position 2,980 of record RAHM01001259.1, read on the forward strand.
AACCTCAAAATACAACAAATTCCTGGAGAGGGAACAGACACTCAGGCTTGGACCAGCCGAGGCCACCCTGTGGGCCCACCCGCAGGCTCTCTGGACCAGCGAGGAAGGAAAGGAGGCAGTGAGGCAAGGGAAGGGAAAAAACAAGAAAAACCAACAGAACCTTTTTCCAGGTAGCTGGAACATAACCGAAACCACAAAAACAGCACAGCGCTCCCGGCGCACTCCGTCCCGAGCCCTGCCGAGACCACCGAGCCCCTGAGCCATTGGGCTGAACCGTTGAACTGACCCACACTCGGGCCTGTGGCTCCAGCCCYGCCCCACAACTCCATCTTAAAGGCACAGCGTCCTTGGGCATTGAGCGGACGGTTAAGGAATAAAGCAGCTTCATAACATCACCCCAGGACCCTTTTTCACTCCCGTTTTCTGCTGCATCTCTAGCTTCTTGGTGTGCCAAATTATTTCCTCTTATCTCTGGGGTCATCCCTTTTTGGTGTCCTTTGACATGCACTACAGCTATGTCCTCTGGCAATTTTAGTGCTTCTAAAACCTCTAAAATAAGTCCCTCATGTCAGCCCTTTGCCTTTTGAATTCAACAACCTCCTTTCTTCCCAAATTTTCCCAAAAGTGTGCGCTGCTCCAAATGCATATTTTGAGCCAGTATATATAGTTCCTTTTCTATATGCTAAATGCTCCAGTGCTCTTTTTAGAGCGTATAATTCATAAGATTGAGCAGACCAACTAGAAGGTAATTTCCCCTTTTCAATGGTTTGCATACTCTCCCTATCAACTAAAGCATATCCTGGCATTCTTTTCCCTTGTATGTATCTAGATGAACCATCCACATACACTTTCTCCCCTTCTGGGAGGGCCTGTTCTGCTAAATCTTCTTGGACTTTAGTTTGATATTGGATAACTTCTAAACAATTGTGTGTTAGATCACTTTTTGGTTTCCACACAAAAATTGAGCTGGATTTAAACTTTTGTCTACCTTCAGTGTTAAATCTTCACTGTTTATCAAAATGGCTTCATATTTTAACATCCTTGAATCAGTTAACCATTTTTCAGCTTTTTGATTCAGGACATTTTGAACTGCATGAGGTGTGTATACAATTAGTTTACCTCCAAAAGTAAGTTTACGGCTCTCTTCCACTAGGATAGCGGTGGCTGCTATGGCTTGAATACATATTGGCCAACCACGGCTCACTGGATCCAATAACTTAGATAAATAAGCTACCTCTTTTTACCTCTCCCCATTCTTGAACTAAAACCCCGTGAGCTACTCCAGCTTCCACATTCACATACAGGAAAAAGGGTTTTTCTACTGATGGTAAACTTAATACTGGTATTGAGGTCAATTTAAGCTTTAACTCCTCTAGTTGTTTGTTATCTTCTTTGGTCCACTTTACCTTCTCTCTCTCTATCAATTTCTCATATAAGAATTTTACTGCTTGAGTATATCCTTCAATCCACAGCCAACAATAGCCTAGTAGCCCGAGCAGTTTTCTAACTTCTCTTTCTGAAGAAGGAGAGGAAAGGGACAAGATTCCAGCGATCCTTTCAGGATTTAATTTCTGACTATCTTTGCTTATTAAATGACCAAGATACTTTACTTCTGATTCCACAAATTTTAATTTCTTCTTTGACACCCTCAATCCTTTGCTCCCAAGAAAATTCAAAAGTGTTACAGTAGCCTCTCCAACTTTAGTTTCTCCCGGTATTAATAGGTCATCTACATACTGAGTAATTCTTAGGGGATTTAGGGAAGGTCTGCAATATTTCCTCTAAGGCTTGCCCAAATAAATTCGGAGACTCTGTGAACCCCTGAGGTAACTTTGTCCATCTTAACTGTTGTTTCCGTCCAGTGTCTGAATCTTCCCATTCAAAAGCAAAAATATCTCCACTATCTTATGCTAACGGACAGGCCCAAAATGCATCTTTCAGATCCACAACACTAAACCACTGATGCTGAGGTGGGACTTTACTTAAAAGGGTATAGGGGTTGGGTACCACTGGGTATCGAGTCTTAGTCCTTTTGTTAACCTCCCTTAAATCCTGGACTAATCTATAAGTCCCATTTGGCTTCTTTACTGGGAGAATAGGGGTGTTATGAGGAGACATACAGGGTTCCAATGTCCCATCCTTTATCAATTCTTTGATTACCGGCTTTAAGCCCTCTCTTCCTTCTAATGATATGGGGTACTGACGTACACGTATGGGACATTTTTCCTTTTCAGTTGTTATTTTTATGGGGTCAATATCCAATCCTCCCCTATTCCCCTCTCCAGCCCAAACTTCTTGGTTAAGTCTTTCCTCATCTTCTTGGTGGAGCTGTAGCACTTTGGCTGTCATTTTTCCTTCTTCAGGTATAACCCCTATTCCTAATTGTATCTGCATGTCTCTTCATAGTAAGTTACAACGTGGTCCAGGGACTAATAAAACATCTCCCATCCCTATTCTGTTTGCCCCTTCGATTACTATGTTTTTGATTACAGGACCCTTAAAACCTTCTCCCTTTGCTCCCATTACTTTTATTGTGTCCTTACTTATATTACACCCGTTTGGAATATTAACCACTCAAGTTCTTTCTGCCCCAGTATCAACTATAGATTCTAATGCTTCATCCTGGGGGCCTACTTTTAACGTTATCAAGGGCTCTAAATTATATTTATCCCCCAAGAGGTAGAGCCCCTGACACCCCTAGTCCTGTATTCTGTCCTGCTGTACTTCTTTAAACACCTCCAGGTCTCTATTCTGCTTTGGGCATTCCCTCTTAAAATGGCCCTCCCTTCCACAATAAAAGCAGGCATTGTTTGAAACATCCTGGCTATAATTCAGGTTGCGGTCTCTTGCTCTCATTAGCGGTCTGCTCTTCCCTCTTCCCCTGTTACTTAGGGCATTGTTTTTAGGGGTTTCTACCCTAGAGGGGTTCATAGGTTTAAATGTGTTAACCCCTCGCATTGTGGCCACCATGATTTTTGCTTTGCTTTTTGCCTTTTCTTCATCTCTCCTCACATAAACTTTTTGTGCTTCTCGTAACAGTTTGTCTAATCCTCTATTTTGCCAAACATCTAGTTTTTCAAGCTTTTTCTTAATATCTGGCCAAGCGTGTGTGACAAAGTTAACTTTTAATAATGCTTGGCCTGCTGGACTGGTAGGATCTATACCGGAATATTGCTGCATATTTTTCCGAAGTCTTTCTAGCCATTCAGTTGGGGATTCTTCCTTTCCTTGCTGACTGTTAAAAGCTTTACTTACATTCTGTCCTCGAGGAGCAGCTTCTTTTATCCCCCTAACCAGTAAGTTATGATAATCACTCATATCCCGCCTGCCTGCCTCAGTATTGTGGTTCCAGTTGGGAGAGGTCATGGGCATCTTTTGATCTCCCGGTGGCCCCTGTTGATTCTGCCTCTCCCAGATTCTCATTCCAGCTGTCCTGATCATTTCTCTCTCCTTGTGAAAATACAATACGCATTATAGACTGCATTTCTTTCCATGTGTAAATACTGGGTCCCTAAAACTGTTCAGATTGTTCCAAGAGGTCAACAGGATCTTCCAACAAACTCTTAATTTCTTTCTTAAAATTTCTAACTGCTGTGGAAGTTAAAGGGGCATTCACAAAGCCTATTCCCCCATGGGCCCCTCTCATCGGTACTTCTCTGAGGGGAAATATGTTAGTCCTGTTTCCCTCTGTAAGAGATGGTCCTAAAATCCCTCATCTGCCTCACGATCATTGACTAGGACAGAGACTGAAAACCCTAAAAACCCCAAAAAGAAAAGAGGACTTTTGCACAGGAGTCCTGGCCTGGCTGAGATGGGATGTTTGCCAAGTGTTGCCTGCAGGTGCACCTGCTGAGGACTGGTATGCATTCCTGAAGAAATCAGTATAGGTCGCGCTGGCGCTGTTCTTGCTGCCTAGGCGGGAAGGACTGCACTGAAGCGAGAAGGAATGACCTGTCCTGTACACCCCCTCCCATATCCCAAACAACGGGCCTCACAACAATAGTTGTAGATTTCCTCACCTTCTGGCCAGTTGGCCCCCCCGCTTTCAAAAAAGACTATAAAGGGACTTTCTGAATTAACCCTGATGAGATCTCCCCACGGATGCCAGCGAGTCTATTGGCAGAGGACCACTTTGTCTCATCCGTTGGTAGCTATTCCCCCCCACCTTCCTCTCTACTTTGTTTCTTTATATCTCTTTCTCTCTCTCCTCTATCACATAATCGTGTTGTTGGCACTCAATAAAGGTGCACTGTTTGATTAAAACTGAAATCCCCTTTGTGTCTTTTGCATTCTGAGATCGGTAAACGAACCATCATGACTCCCGCTTGTATTAGTGGATTGTGACACCCTGCTCTCCTATTGTGTTCATATTTTTACTGGTCTTTGAGCTCCCTCTTGTGTTCTGAGAAGGTCCTTCATGTGCCAGAGGAGGGGCAGTGTGGACTACGTAAGGTGGGGGCAATACTTCTAACGGTTCCCACCTTTTTTCCTCTTTATTTTCTTCCTCTTTTTCTTTTATTTCAGTGTAGTGGTTTCGGTTCGAAATAGGGATTACTTACTGATTTCTTTTGTGTGACATAAAAATGAGGAGAAAACAAAGCAGGCACAAAACTTACAGAATATAAAGAAGTTTATTAACAGACTTAAAAGATAAAGGAAAAAAAAGGAAAAAAACTGCTGTGGTGTGAAAAATCTCTTCCATGAAAACTCACAGTTTCGTTACACTGCAAAACATGGACCATTACATGGGGTTATTAATCTTTTTAGGGATGAGTTATTTTGGCTTAAACACAAAGGTTTTTTCGCTACCAGTCTCTTAAAAGCCTCTTTCTCTCTGCTTTTAAATAGCCTGGCATGGGCACTTTCACAACCTTCACGAGCCGTACGTGAATTGTGCATCCCCCCATGTATTCTAAATGGATTAAAGAGACAGTTATGATATTACAGTCTTTACCACAGCACTGCAAGAAGTATTTTAAGCTGTGTGCGAGAAGCGCGGCACCACCCTCCGCCCTCTTCTGAAGCCAGCTTTAGAGGCTCTGGAGCTTCGTCCTACGTGACCAACTTTCTCTTTCTCTCTCTGCCTCTGAAGTCGTCACGTTACCATTCAGAGTCCACGGTGAGGAGAGCCTCCTGCTCTCCCTGTGCTGCTAACTGCACAGTATTCGCTTCAGTTCGGTGTGAAGTATGCTGGCTGTAAGCTGTAAGCTCCCGCCGGCTTCTAAAGAAAACTGCATCGGACRGCTTCATAGTTTCTTCCTCCCAGCGACCTAGGGTCTGTGCTGCTGCGTTAGGAGTAAAGGGGGAGCAAGAGGGGCAGGGGCGCCCGGCCTGGCCTGGCCCGGCCGGCCCTGGGCTCTGAAGGCCATCCCCCCTCCCGTCCCATCTCTGAACTGGAACAGGAAAAGAACCCCCAAAATCCCGCCTTTTCACGCAGTTTAAATATGTGAAATTGAGAGAAGCGTAATTGGTTTAACAGACTGTCAGTCAATTCAGGTCAACCCACTACATTCAGCTACTTTAAAAGTTCTTACTTCCACAGGCCAGATTTCTCCTTTCCAGCATGAAGCAYATTCACTCTCTTCTGGATTAACAGGTTCTTTAGCATTTAAATAAACATTTAGAGCTTGACAAATCCATCCTTCAAACGACCCATATTTTGGCCAATATAAATGATCCAATCTAATTCCTTCCTTTACCCATTCAATCATGCAGTATTGAATCAGCTTTATCTTTTGTGCATGAATTATATTTCCAATTTTGACTCCCAGTGGACTATCTGGAGGAATTTTGGTCAATACAGCTTTGTTTATATCCTCCTTGGGACTTGACTTACTAAGTCTTTTGTCCCATGGTATTTTGGGGGGGTTCTCTAGACTCCACAGACTTCAACTGGGGCTCAACCTCGGGGCCTTCAACCCTCAGCTACTGCTGTTCCTGGGGCCTCCAGCCCCTTCCACTCTATTCCTCCTTCTGCCATCTATTTTGTCTCTTCACCTTCTATGCACTTTTTTCTGYACCTTCCACTCACTTTGCTTGCACCTATTACACATCTCTGGGGAACCACTCCCCCTTCTCTACACACCAAAACCACAACAAATACTTTTCGTAAACCCCCCTGGATGACAAGGTCAAACCTCAAACCCACAATTTATACAACACAAATAAAACCTCACCACCGTCTATAACAGTCTCACTATTCCCTACAAATTTGTTCCAACAATCACCTAGATAAATTCCACATTCATTCCATGCTGGCCACTCACCTCTTTTGTTCTCCTTTATCTCACCACAAAACACCAAAAGTACTCACTTATTCTCTACAAATGAAATTCTAATCAAGTCTTGAATGGTGTTGTTAGCCAAATTCAAATGCTTTGAGTATAAGATTTCTAGGATATTTTCTTAACCCTCAACGTTCCACTTCCCATCTCTAGGATATTGAATTCTCAATTTAATCTCTYGGGTATTACCACCCACTCTGCCAATCCTAACCCTCAATTTGGCATCCTCTTTGTACCTGGGGACTCTTACTCTCATCCTATATTTCCTAGTGGACCACCTAGGAAATCCTTTTGCTCCCTTATTACCYGAGACTACTCCTGTCTCTATTAGGGATCCTATCCGGTATCCCTCCCTGGGACTCTTCCTACCTTTCAGTGCTACACTTCCTGTGTCTGTAGGATTTAACCTCGTCCCAATTACCCTGGGGGATCAGTCACTCTTTATCTTTTGCTTCATCTCTTTGCCGGCCGTCCCCCTCACAGAGGCATGAAAACGCAGCTAGAAAGACTCCTCACTCGCTTCGTAGGTCCGGACTGTCCAGCCTACATCTCACACACACACACACACACCAGATAATCCCCCATCCGCCTCCCCAAAACAGTACTTACAAGTCCTTTTTCCTGTGGGGTCTTCGTGCACAAGAATTATGTGCTTTTTACCATGGTTTAGGGAGCCTTTGAGGATTCTTTAAAAAAGAGGGGATTCTTTCGATCCCCGCTGTTTGCTTTAAGTGCCCCTTTTTGTCCTCAAGGTGTTAACCTGCAATCTCCTGTACCTCCAGGAGAAGCCGGGCCAGTCGCCGAGATCGGCGGGGCGCACCTTTCGCTCTCAACTCCCTAGGATCACGGAGACAAGGTATTTATCACGTCGGGGTTACCAAATTGTGAGAAATGAAGCCCACTCCTTTTGTTTTTGAGGTTTTATAAATTTAATAAGGGACAATAAGGGACAAAGGTCACTTAAAGCAAACAGACAGCACTGGGTGCTTGGCTCATAGCCAGAGGCACACACACTTACACAAACTTCCCGGTTATATGCTTTAACATCATGCATATTAATAAACCACAATGCATATGCATAGTTTTTCTGAGTACCAATTTACTTTTTTTTTTTTAGAAGGGATTAACATAGTTCCTCCCCTGGTCTGCCTTTTAGAGCATGCATATTATGATGTGAGGGTCTTCAGGGGTCTTCTCTGATGAAGGCTCAGGTCTTCCTCACATCTTGAACTTTTCAACTTTGTATTTGGAGCATGCGCAGTTATGGTGTTCCTAGGTCTTTCTGGATCCAATCAGTTTGAATTCCTTTCTCATTAGCACATCCTGCTGCTTCTCTTATCTTGTCTATATTTGAGATTATCCACCTGGCTTTCCGTTTATTTAAGCATTAAGAGATTAGTTAACCATATACTAGCTATTACATTGTATAAAAAGTTATAATTCAAGTTATATAGGTATCTTATAACTCAGGCTATATAACCAGCTTGTAACTTTCATCCTAATTATAATGTTAATTAGTAAATATCTGCATAGCAAAGTTATTCTTAACATGCACATAATTTTTCCTAACATATTTTAATACATAATATTTCTTACATTTCACTACCTGTGAAAGCCAATGCTATAATAGCTGTTTATCACATCGCCGATGACTCCCCAGGTGCCAGGCAGACCTGCAGCGCCCAGCGCTCCTGTCCTGGGACCCCACCTGCGCCCCCCCCTCGCCCC
>RAHM01000127.1:1477-50545 GCA_003713295.1 Parotia lawesii
TGTGGCGACTACCGAGAAGAATGAAGGGAGCAAGGTTGGGGCAGTGTTTTAGTCCCCTTGGCATGCCTTTCGCATTTGAAGTGTTCCTAGAGCTCTGGGCTTAGTTGTTTTCTAAACCCTAACCCTAGGCGTAACCCTAACCCTAACCCTAGATTTAGCCAGATAAAGGCATTAACCTGTGGCGACTACCGAGAAGAAAGAAGGGAGCAAGGCGGTGGCTCTGTCAGGCTTCGCATGGCATTCCTTTTGAATTTTAAGAGTCGCTAGAGCCCTGGGCTTTGTGCTTTTCTGAAGGTTAACCCAAAACGTAACCCAAAACCTAATCCAAAATGGAGCCCAATGTAGAGCTTTGGGCTAAGGCGAGTGCCAAGGAGAAAGAAAAAGAGGGACCAAGACAGGGGCAGTGTCGCGCTCCCCTTGGCATSMCTTTCGCATTTGAASTGTCCCTAGAGYTCTGGGCTTTGTGGATTTCTAAACCCTAACCCTAGGCKTAAYCCTAMCCCTAACCCTAGATAGACCTGGATACCGGCATTACTCTGTGGCGAYTACCGAGAAGAAAGAAGGGAGCAAGGTTGGGGCAGTGTTTTACTCCCCTTGGCATGCCTTTTGCATTTGAAGTGTTCCTAGAGCTCTGGGCTTTGTGCTTTTCTCAAGCCTAACCCTAGGCGTAACCCTAACCTTAACCCTAGATAGACCCGGATACCGGCATTACTCTGTGGCGATTACCGAGAAGAAAGACGGGAGCAAGGTTGGGGCAGTGTAGCACTCCTCTTGGTTAGCCTTTCTGATTTTAAGTGTCCGTAGAGCTCTGGGCTTTGTGCTTTTCTCAAGCCTAACCCTAGGCGTAACCCTAACCCTAACCCTAGATGGAGCCGGATACCGGCATTACTTTGTGGCGACTACCGAGAAGAAAGAAGGAAACAAGGATGGGGCAGTGTAGCGCTCCTCTTGGTTAGCCCTTCGCATTTGAAGTGTTCCCAGAGCTCTCTGCTTTGTGCTTTTCTCAACCCTAACCCTAGACGTAACCCTAACCCTAACCCTAGATAGACCCGGATACCGGCATTACTCTGTGGCGACTACCGAGAAGAAAGATGGGAGCAAGGTTGGGGCAGTGTTTTACTCCCCTTGACATGACTTTCGCATTTGAAGTGTCCTTAGAGCTCTGGGCTTTGTGGTTTTCTGAACCCTAACCCTAGGCGTAACCCTAACCCTATCCCGAATCCAAAATGGAGCCCGATACAGAGCATTGGGTAGAGGTGAGTGCCGAAAGATAGAAGAATAGAGAGCTACGTTCAGGCAGTGTCGTGCTCCCCTTGGCATGCCTTCCGCATTTTAAGTGTGCCTAGAGCTCTGGGCTTTGTGGTTTTATGAACCCTAACCCTAGGTGTAACCCTAACCCTAATCCAAAATGGAGCCCAATACAGAGCATTAGGCTGAGGCGAGTGCCAAGGAGAAAGAAGAGGAGGGAGCAAGACTGGGGCAGTGTCGCGCTCTCCTTGTCCTGCCTTTCGCATTTGAAGTGTCCCTGGATCTCTGGGCTTTGTGGTTTTCTCAACCCTAACCATAGGTTTAGTCGCTTTCATATACATAATCCACAGGCACCTTCAGTGTTATTTTGCCTGGTGGGAGAACTCCCATGTGTGTTTTCATTTAACCATGGAAACTCCTTCCAGAGAAGTGAGATTTCTTAGGAGGTAGGAGGTTCTGGCTGGCTGCTCTGAACTGGACACTGAGCTCTGCAGACTTGAAACAATCTGTTTTTGTCACAGTGTCGTTTTGCCCGAACTGAAATTGCATGCTTATCTATCTTTCCTGCAAATCCTTTTTTATCCATTGCCTTCCATACCTATGCAGAAAATAAATCTTAACATTGTCCCTGGTATCCATTATTTAATCGCATTGTACTGCTAACGCTTATCCACTTGATTTCTCTATTTCCTCCCTGAAGCTTTTTTCTCCCACTTAAACCCTGCTGGGAGTCCAACTGACTATAAAGGAGGAATAATTTTATAGTCTAAAGCATTAAACTAAAATGTTAATCTAAGTCAAAACCAGTGCTACAGTATCGGTGCAAGAGCCTGTACGAAGTATTTTGAGCTACTTCTAAGTCCTAGAAAAAGTTTGTAAGGATGTGTGGAAATTCAGGCCATTTTTAAACAAATAAAGAAGAATTCTCTCCAGAGCAAAGAACAAAAATGACCTTCCTTGCCATCTTTCCACTATGACCTGAAACCAAACCAAGAACACTTTTGGTTGCCAGAAAATCTGGGATCCTGTTAGATTTTGTATACAAGTGAAAAACCGTGTTTTTGTTTTCTTTGGCTTCTAGGCAATTCCAAATATTGTCACTCCTGGTCCTCATTTCTATCTGATGTATTGTTGTTAGTTCTGCTCAAGAAAAGCATCTCTGTGACTTGTAATGCAAAGATGCTGCAGTTGCTGGTTGCTTTTTTCTTTTCTTTTTTGTCCTTTTTTATGAATTCCTTACTCTAGCTGATTAGCATGATGATGGCATATTTATTTCTCAAACTAAGTGTACTGGTCAAAATGTAAATCATAGGAATTTAGAAAATGCTTCTCCATAATTCAAAGTATGTGATGCTCATGCAAACAGAGTTATTTTGTTTTCTTTTCCCGAGAAGAATATCGCATAAACTCTACAAATAAATGGAAGTATTGCACTTCATGCTGCTTTTCTTTATCCATATATAGGAGTTCTGTCTCGTTTTACTGACGAACTGGGAGGGAGAGGGGAAGAAACTGCTCTTAATGTGATCTTATGCAATATCTAACATGCTATGTCACTAATATGTTTTGAATTTTCTCAGAAACACACAGCTTGAAGTAATATTAAATTGTTTATAATTGCTTATTTTCTTTAAATGCTCTTTGCTATTTCTTCTGAAAAAAGACAAAATCCCCAGATCACACAGTGCTGGAGAAAGCACTCTGACACTGTCACATATTTTTATTAATTTAGTCTCAGTAAATGTACAGTTGGGTAAATTGAAAGGGTAGAGAGGAAAAAAAATTAAAGAATGCTCTTGAATCAGGACTTTGATTATAGAACCAATTCATAGTACACATTTGGGCATACTCAGATCTCAACAGCAAACTGAACTTCTATTCGATTTTATCTTGAGATCTATTATCAATTACTTATAATCAATAACGTGTAAAGAGGAAACACTTCTGCAATTATCTGTTCTTGTATTGGGCCTTTGTATAGTTAATAACATGGTAGCAGAATAACTTTATAAATCTCATCTATGACTAACTTTTCTGTTACTTGATCTCAGCTCTCAGGCTCTTTATTTAAATAATAAACCCAAGCAAAAGAATGGTGCTTAGTTAAAACTAAAAGAGAAGGAATGAAAACAGAGCACTGTTAGAATATCAAATGCCTTGTTGGAGAAAAATGTCCTGTGTTTTTTTGTTTTCTTATTTCCTCCAGGTTGGTAAGCAACAATGCAAATGATGAAATTCCACAGGCATGTATTTAGCTCATTTTAGAGATAAGAACACTTAGAAATGGGGTGATTGTCAATTTAAATGATCATACTGCTTCCATGAGCCCATGGAGTCTCCATGTTTCAATGTCTCTATGTTTTGATTATTGCTGTAAAAAGTACAATAAGACTTATTATCCTCTGAGTATCTTCCCAGTTTCCTATTTCAAGTGGATGGTTTACATCCAGAAGCTTGATGTTTTACATCTGTCTAAAAACATTGAGTTTTAACAACATTTATTATAGCAATTTTGGATGCTCTTAGCTTCACGGACTTATTCAGCCTTTCTGGTGTACTGTGAATCTCTTGGAATCGGTATTACTGCATGGCAATAAATCCCTCAGATGAACCCTGACAGACTGAGGAGTACTAGCTTAATTTTGTATTTTTATTTCGTTTATTGATGTTGATGGCCCCAATATGACTCATTTTTTTTTCCCTGATAAATAATTTAAAAGAGGTAGAAAAGCAAATTTGTCTGATATATTACCTGAAGACTCAAAAAACAATTCAGCACAATTTCAACCATCTGGCAAAAGTAGGGAATCTAAAATGCTCCGTGTCTGTTCTGACACACGTTGCAGCCCTGCTATGAAGGACCTGCCCTGTGCCTGGCATCTCTATGGTTTCCTTTCAGCTTTTTAACTAATAACCACGTGTCTGAAGAAAAAAACATGACCTTACAGGATGCACCACCTCTTTTCCAAATATCTTCTCATCCACACTGCTGCCTGCAGATACCAGACCCACAGAGAGGCCTCCTCACTCCCTCCCCTAGAACAAGGAATTGTATATACCATGGAGTTTTAATTATCTGACCGGAGTTTACATTAACAGCACTATTCACTCACATCTCCTGCTTTTCATTTGTAGTGCCATGCCTTTTCAGAAGACACCACAGTCACCAAGTTTTTGGGTCAGATGTTAATTTTTCTTAAGTGCCCTTCACAAACCTCAATGAAATGCTTTTGATAAAGTTCCAGAAGGATTCTGTGAATGATGAATGAGCTTATCAATACAGATATGAGGTTTGAAATTCCCTTTGAAAGAGGGTGGGCTCAAAACCCATCAGTTGGTGGTTTTATGTCTACCTGCTGCAGCTGCTGTCATGCAAGATTCTTCCTGAAGAGAAATAACTGCACATAAACTGAAGCACCAAACCTTAGAGAGTCACAGGACTGAAAATAAAGAAGCCTATGGGCCAGCTCCAAAGACTGAGCTGTTGCAGGGCACATATAAGAGTATGGGGTCATACCAAGCACCCAGCTAGTGCTGATGGGACTGTCATACCCCTTGCCATGCTGCTCTTTCATGAACCACAGCTGCCCATAGCCAGACCTGCCCAGCCAATAGCTGAGTTCCTCAGTTTCAAATTCTCCCTCTGCATTTTGTCACAGCCTGACAGGAGCTGGGGCTGGCCATGGCTCAGTCCTTGTCTGAGTGCATTGTGTCACTCACTGATTGAGAGACAACCACTTACATGCGTGGGTGACAGATGGTCTCTGCCAAGTCCAAAGGGATTTCTCAGCAGCATCAACAAGATGATAGTTTTTTTTCTCTGAATTCTTATATTTTTGAGATCAAAAGCAGAGAGAAAGAAAACTGGGCTTCAGACCAGTAGAATGTTGCAATTTGCTTTGCCTCACAGGGTTTATTTAAGCAGGAAAACTGATGATAATTTTTCGTCATCAACTTGTTAGTACAGCTTGGTTTGTTGCTGAAGACATTAATATTTTACTTGGCTAATCTGATCTGGTTCTCCATGCAAATTAATTGCACTGTTAATTTGTTCTAGAGTGACTTCACAGGACACAATCACGCTACGGGTATGGCCTAGACAATATTAGCTTGCTTTCTTGTTTTTCCAAAGGGACTCAAAGGCCTTAGAATCCATCTGGTGTTTTCTGAACTCTGATATCCTTGTTAGATCTTTATGTAGTAAGTGCTCTTTTTAAGGATGTTGATTACACTCAAGCAAGTCAATATGTTTCACCAGCTGCTGGAAAAATGACAAAGTTTCACAAAAAAGTAGTGACTTCAGTTGGATCCTGTTCAACATTTTCCCCTTGATGGGGGGAACCTTCCAAGTTGTGATTTGGTACCTCAGTATGCTTTGAAAAGCAGCATTAGATGCACCAGTATTCCACAACCACTATTTCTCTCCTTTTAAAATTAGATTTTGAAAGGGAAGATGCTCAATGCTCTCTTGGTTCATCCATTATTCTTCTGCTATGAAACAAACACTTTTGTGTCAGAAGTGAATTTCAGTGACAAGTTTTCGGGATAGTTTGAGCTGCAGTAAACTCTCCTGTCTTCTCATTACTGAGCCTGTTGCAGCGTTAAGGAAATATGAATTTATTTCTGAGGTGACTGTTTAAGGTACTGCCATACAGATTTGGATCATAATCATAAAGGAGTAGAACATAAGAGAGACTTGTGACTGAGGCTTAACTCAGGAGTACGAGAGGCGTTTATTGCGGGAGCTCAGGACTTCTGAACAACGAATCAATGTGATTTCGCAGAAGCCACTTTATTGTTTACATAAAACTCTACTTATACTTCTTACAACTGCCGTACAAGTGGAACCTACTACTTGATTGGTCCCTCTATCTTGTCCATGTTCTCAACTCCTGGACACGTGGAACCCATTACTTGAGGAATTCCTGAGGGCTCTGATAAGAATAACTACGGGTGGTTTGGCTGGGGCACACTATCAGGGTTCAAATATATTACAATTCCCCCTTTTTCTTCTTGCACCAGCCAAACCTCTTCTACTATGTTTTCCAAATGCTATTTCTTCTTGTTTCTTTTGGATACGTAATGCTTGATTTGACTCACTCTTTCTGTCCTCATTATTTATATTTTAAGCATCTTAAAACAAAAATACTGAGGATAACTGCTAGAACTAGTACTAGGCATTTAAAGCATATTTTTAATACATAAAGGAACATGCTGGGGTGGATTTCTCATTGAGAGTGAAATGAAAGGAGAAAACCGCAACATCTTACTCAAGGCTCCAGGCTAGGAAAAGCGGAATGCTGCATTTCAGCTCTGTTTTTTTGACAGATGCCAGAGCTCTGGCACAGCTTAGCCTCTTTTTCAACACCTTAAGGACAGAAACTGTTCAGCAGCGCTGGGGATGAGGCGCTGCAGGACTAAAAGGCACAACTGCTCCACCAGACACAGCTTAAGCTTTAAAACAAATAGGGCCTCACTCCAGAAACATTTCACTTTCTTTTTCCAAGACACCACCATGTCATCAACTCTAAATGCAGTTCAGAGTCTCTAAAAGACAAAACATTTCATCTTTTACAATCTCTTCACCCCAATGCTCCCAACAGTACCTTTTTCTTGCTAGAAATTCTGGTGAACTGAGAAATTCTGGTGGTGGTGCAGCAGCTCTTCACCTCATAGCAGCTCCTATGCTCATAGCAGCCTTCATTCTCTGGCCTGGCCCACCTGGCTGGTTTAAATAGTGCTGTGGGGCGGAGCTGGAGAGCAGGTGCTTCTCCTTAAGGGCTTTTGAGATACCAGAAACCTTTCTTTATGTCAGCAAGGTTGTGGGCCATTACATTAAACTCTTTCAAAAAATGTTTTGTTACCAGCAGAAAAAAGTTAACAAAATTGTATGAAAATTTGCTGCATTGCCTATTAATGCTACCAATAACATATTTTTAAATGTTGTGTTTCAAAACTGCCATTTTTGGTTGCAGCAAGATTTCCCCCGCCCAGGGGGGCGACCAACCAACCACCACAATTTGGGTTTTTTTGTCCTTTTTTTTCTTTTTCTTCCTTTTTTTTTTTTTTTTTTTTTAATTTTCCATCTAATTCATTGCCAAAATCTATAAGGACAGCTGCTAATTAGCAGAGATCTGAACCATCTTATTTTTTAAATCAAAGTGTCCCTTGTTTGAGTTTGCAATGAAATAGCTTAACACTTTGAAAAAGAAAAGAATTATATTAATTAGGGGAAAAAAGTAGTTAATATCTGTGGATTCGCCTGTGATCTTCTCTTTCAGCAAAGTCCTGTGGACTTTTAATTTCACTGGAAATGCTGATGGATCCAGATTTCTAGGGAAATCGATTTCAAAGTTCCAAGTTGCTCTCGAAACTTGCTGTGACTCTTCTTGTCTATGCTCTTCTTCTTCAAAGCTGCGCAAACGCTTTGCTTTTGAATACTCGTCATTCGCATTTTAATCCTCACTCTGGCTAAGCCTTTGGCGGCGTACAGCCTCTGCACTTCAGAGCAACTTTTGGCGTGGGGCTAGGCGGCCAGCAGCAGCGGCAGGCTGAGGGCGGCCAGCACGCACAGGAGGGGCAGCAGGCAGCCGCAGGACCGCCTGGCTCTAGGTGGGCCACTGCCTCTGCTGCAGCTATTTTTTCTGCTTCTATGTGCCTTAGCACCATTATTGTTAACTTCCATACTATACTAAGTCCCTTAGTTTCTTTTAAAGTCTCTTAGTTTCTTTTAATCCATTGCTTACGGCATCTAATTTCTCTCATGGAGAGAATGAACTGGAGGACCCTGAATGTGGCCTRTTCTTCTTTTGACAGTCCCTTTCTCATCCTCCAGCCTCTGGTCTCTCACCTCTTCGGTTGTACCCGCTGCAGCGTACATTTTCCGGAGCTCTTTTCCCAGGAGCTTTCTTCTCCCCCCGAACTCCAATGGAGCCATCCTCTGACTCCTCCCGCCGCAGTCCAGCTGCGGCGGGCTCCGACCAGGGCCTCCTGCCTTTTCACTCCACAGAACCCCCTTCAGAATCCAAATGGTCCATTCTGCTTCATTATCACAACGTTTATCATGTCGGGGTCACCAGCATGCGGGAGCTCAGGACTTCTGAACAACGAATCAATACGATTTTGCAGAAGCCACTTCATTGTTTACATAAAACTCTACCTACACTCTTTACAACTGCCATACACGTGGAACCCATTACTTGAGGAATTCCTGAGGGCTCTGATAAGAATAACTAAGGGTGGTTTGGCTGGGGCACACTATCAGGGTTCAAATACATTACAACACTTTATCACTGACCTATTAAAGGAAGAGAGAATCAGACCACAATCTTTGCTAGCAGAAATGTCTCTGACACTGGAAATTTGATGCACATTCCTACAAAGTCAAAAATATGCTAATTTTGTTTTCTCTCTTTCACTGCTGATGACAGGAGCATACTAGTTTTATACTGGTTTAATTTCATTACACTAAGTCTATAAACTGTAAGGTAATGACTAACATTTACAATATCAGTATACTTGTGTGGCTTTGGAGACATTTTATGTAACAATTAATTTTCTTTCCTATACATTTTGCACAGTTTTGAAAAGGACTGTTGGTGTTTTACCCCAGTTGGCAGCAAAGCCCCACATAGCCACTGGCTCATTGCTGGTGGGAGGAGAGAATTGGAAGAGTAAAGGGAAGATAACTCATGGGTTGAGATAAAAGACAGTTTAACAGGTACAGCAAAAGCCACACACACAAGCAAAGTAAAACAAGGAATTCATTCACCACTTCCCGTGGGCAGGCAGGTGTTCAGCCATCCCCAGGAATGCAAGACTCCATCCTTCATAGCAGAGACTGGGGAAGACAAACACCCTCACTCCAAACAACCCCCCACTTTCTACTTCTTCCCCAGATTTATATGCTGAGCATGACATCCTATGGTCTGGAATATCCCTTTGGTCAGTTGGGATCAGCTGTCCCAGCTGTGTCCCCTCCCAACTCCTTGTGCACCCCCAGCCCACTCACTGGAGTTGTGGAATGAAAGGCAGAAAAGGCTTTGACTCAGTGCAAGCTCTGGTCAGCAGTAATGAAAATATCCCTGAATTATTGACAGCATTTCCAGCACAAATCCAAAACACAGCCCTGCACCAGCTACTATGGAGAAAACTAACTCTATCCCAGCCAAAAGCAGCACAAATGTACAATGCAAACAAAATATTTCGGTCTAAAAGAACATGCTACATAGATTTCAGTGAACGGAAATAATTCTGTGGAGGAGGACAGACCATATTAAAAAAAACAACGAAAAAAGTTAAGCTCAGATTTAGTGTTGTATTTAATGTTACATTGAAAATATAAAAATTCAAGCTAAGCTGTGAATTCAAGCTCCTGATGATTAACAAAATCTACTTGTGGATGGACTGCACCCAACAAATTTTATTTGCTTGAAGCACATTTTCTGAAAGGCCATCTAGGCTCAGGTTGAAGCTGTGACTGACTCAAAGAAGCTGTAAGCAAACCTGAGTTATTTGGTTTACAACCATACCAAACAAAAGCCCCATTCCAGAAAATTATTCTGTTTCAGAAAATCTTGTTTTCCTTAAATAATGCTATAAGGAAACCTGCTTTCCCTCAGAAGAAAAAATGTAATGGTCTTCCCACTACTTTTTTTTTTACTGTATCAAAATTTCATTAGCTAAACTCCATTCACTTTTCACATCTAATTTTGGTTTATTAATGACTAGGTAGTGAGCACAAAATCAGACAACCTAATGAAGCACGCAAATCAGATTTTATTCTCAAATAACACGGTGAAATAGCCAGAACCACCCAGACTGATCTGTACATACTGCTGCAAAACTAACATAAACAGTGTATTGCACTCTCCCTCTCACCAACAAAACATGCTGTCCTGAATGAAGAAATGAAGACCACAAATGGTTACTAGGAAATAGGCATCAGAGTGTTAACTTTGGCAGACAATGCTTATCACATCTTGAATATATCTCGATTTAATTAGCAGCGACCTACATCAAGGGATTGCTTGACTACATTGATTTCTGTCATAAATAACTCTCATCAGTCCTATAATTCAATGAAAAAGGGTAGCTCACTAAGTAAATTCTTATAGTGACTGTGGAAGGAGAGAAGAGTATCTTCAAATGAACGTATTGCTATATTTGCAATGTATCCATCAAAGAAGGACAAAGTAATCCCACATAAGACATTTTGTGTTCTTTGATGCATGCTATAATCAGCTGGGGCTGCACAAAACACAGAAGGGTTGCAAGAGAGGTAGAGAAATTGTGTTAAAAAATGAAGGGAAAAAGGGAAAAGAAGAAAAAATTTTTTTTTCAGCTTAATATTCTTTGCTGTATCCGATGTTAGTGTGCCTTTCAAGAGTAAGGCTCCTGTAATCACCCAGATCTGTGAACATTATGTGCTCCAGCTCAGCCGTGTTTTAAGAGACTTACTGCATTTTGGTGCACAACCACTTTAGACCATTAGCTCCTGCTTCTTCTTATTAAAATAACATCACTCACCCTCTCTGGGGAACAAACAGACCAGTGCTTTAATTTGATAAAATAAACTTTGGTTTACTAAAGTTTCAGGACTGGGCTCAGAGCTCCTAATCAGACAGTCTGTCTCCGAGCGACAAGAGGGCAGCAAACCCCTTCCCAGGTGTTAGGAGGATGATGGCTGAGCTTCCTGAGAGCCAATTGATCTGCTGTAGAGTTCAGTTCTGTTTACCTTGGCCCTTACCATAACTCTAAAGGATTTATGAATTCTTCATAGTACTCAGTGATCAGAAAATAAAAACGTCTCCGATGGATTAGAACTGAATAAAAATAAGACCAAAATCAATACAAGTAGAATTTCATTTCTACCCCTTTGACCACGGTGTCAGGTACCTCGGCATTTCTAGTACAAATTAACCCATTACATTTTCCTGCTCATACTGAAACAATAAAATGGCAAAATAGGCATGCAGTATCAAAGTATAATTTAAAGAACTTCTAAAAGATAATACAAAGGTAATACAAGTGTTAAAATGAAGAAAAAAAATAGTTAACTTTATCCATTGGTGGCTTTTCTATACAATACAACCCTGCAGACAAGCAATTGCACACCAGAACTAAGAAACACAGAATTCCTTCCATTGCTATTCAAATGCTACCCCTAATACATACAATAAAAAAGAAGCCTCTTGCTAAGAACAATGATGGGGTGTATTTTCCTCTTATTTGATCCAGGTGGTCCAAAAGGAGAGGTTAATGGTGGAGAATGCTGTTAACAGCCTCACTCTGGAATGAGGATGGAGGCATGAAACCATCCAAATATTGCTGCTCCAGGATCTCCCATATTTTCCCTTGGGTTGTGTTGTCTTGCTTGTAGTTGGTCTCTGCTTCTGCTTCAAATATCGCTTCCCAAACACTCGATCCCAGACTAAATTTATCATGTAATTTACAGTACCTGCATTGCCATTTTTATCATGGTTCTCTGGCACTCCTGAGAAAGTGTGCTCACTTGAGAAATGGGGATATTGCTTGGCACTGTCATCAGATCTGATTGAGCTGGGCCAGTCTGAGAGGCCAAATTCATATGAACAGATCAGCAAAAGTAAATCAACCTTGAGAAAACATCTCATATGTAGCCAAACTGACAAATGTGATAACACAACTCCTGTGAGAAAAGGTCTAGAGGACTCCTTCCCAATTCATCTTTCTTAAGAAAAAAAGAAGAGTGACAAAAAGTGTTTTAACAAAAGGATCGAGTATCTTCACAAAAGGTGGTATCTGGGTGTGGGAATCTAGAGTGCAGAGCACAAAAAAGCGTCATCTGAGTTTTGTTATTAGGGGTTTAAAAGACAGCTGTAAATAATTGTTAAATTATCTTTTATCTTCCATCATCTCTCATAAACAGAAAACCTGGAGTCCAAAGTTAACTGTGTGAACAGTGAAACTACTAAAAGGGAGCTAGGCTACCACTCTAGGGAATCATGCATCTTGAAATCAAGTCCCTCAAACATGGTTTGAGCATTTGTCATTAAGAAAGTTCCACAACAGCCATAGGTTTGAAAGGAAGAGGATGTCTTTCAACGTTTGGAAGCATCTCTTGTCTGCAACAGAGAATATTGAAGAAATTTTATTTCATGAAATGAAAAACTTCTACAAAGCAAAGCAAAATCAACCTGACACTTGATATATTCCACAGGAAGCCAAGAGAGCAGTGATAATTACATCGGCTGTCCATTAGGCATCACTCAACTGTTATCCTCAATTCAGGATCCTCTGGAGCTGGCCAGACATGCTGCAAAACCAGCAATGGCAACTGTCTCTGGCTTGTTGGACTGACCAAACTAAGGAAAAATACGATTTGTGTTCTGCAGACAATCACGATTCTTGAACCCCACTCTACATTGCTTAGGACTATTTACTACTGGTAGCAATATCAGAGGACATGCCAATGTTAAAGGTGAAGTGTGTGAGGCTATGTGAAGCATTGAGGCTTTATTTTGGAGTTACACAGTTTTGGAAAGTGGGGAAAAGGAAATGTTTGCACTTTGGCTGAGGT
Source organism: Parotia lawesii (assembly GCA_003713295.1). Taxonomy (NCBI): domain Eukaryota; kingdom Metazoa; phylum Chordata; class Aves; order Passeriformes; family Paradisaeidae; genus Parotia; species Parotia lawesii. Next base: position 14,286 of record RAHM01000127.1, read on the forward strand.
GAGCATCCCACAGAGAGCAGCATGGTCTGGTCTCTGACTGGAAGCTGCTGGTGCAGTGTATGTGTACTCATGTGGTTCCGGTGAGTATCCAGAGTCACTGAAGCACATGTCCTATGGGGAAGGCTGAGGGAACTGAGACCATTACAGTGGAGAAAGGAAGTTTTTGGGAAGAAGTGATAGTAGTCTGCCAGTACAATGGATATCATAAAGAAAGAGAGAACAAAGCTCTTTACTGAGATGCACAGGAGAAGACTGAGAGAAAATGGTAATGAATTGACACAGTGTTAATTATATTTAGATAGAATGAAAAAAAATTACTAAGGGCATAATTAAGCACTGGAACAAGGCTGTGTCATTGTGGGATCTCTCTCCTTGGAGGTTTACACGACCTGCCTGCATGAACCCATAAGCAACCTAGTCTAAATTCAGTATTGGCTCTGCTTTGAGTAGGCAGTGTGATTAGAAACCTCATGAGGTCCTTTACAGCCTAAATGGTTCTATAATTCCATAAATAATTTGCCCAAATTCCATTATGTTGTCAGAGGAGCTTTAAAACCCTTGAAAAAGGTCACAAAAGCAGTTCTGCTGGAGAATTGGATATTAGAGAGTTATTTCCCTGGGGCTGGAGCCCATCTATAGGCTGGTGTATTTTTGTTCTTGCAATGTTTTGATAGTTACTTCTAAGTTAGATACATACACTGTGAGGCTTAAGCTTAAGGAATAGAAGCCATGCTCAACTCTAGATAGCATTAAGATTTTGGTCTTGATTGTCTGCTTTGGGACTGCAAAATAACATTGCTTATTAGAGCAGGTTGTTTTCAGTGAGCATAAATTTCTTTGAGAACAGTCTAGTTCAGACTGTGGAAGGATAAGGTCTTCAATTCACAGCACACATTTGTGTCCTATAAGACATTCTTCATTCTTTTGCTTTTGTCTGACTGAAAGACCACTCACATAAAGGCTAATGAGAGTCAGGATGGAGACAAAAACTGTTTTCATTCCCTTTCTTTTTCTAAGTCATTTGTTTGTGTCATATTGTTGGTTGGTTTTTTCGGGGTTTTTTAATTCTTCCTTTTATAACAAGGATTTAACAAGGTCATACAGTTTCCAGTATTCTTCTTCGTAGCAGTTTGCAGGGTGGTCAACACAGTTCACTTCTGAGAGAGAAAATCAGGCAGTTTTCCCACTTGAGTATTATACTCATGATGCTGCTCTGTGTTTATAGTTGTTTTCCGCAGCTTGGGGAAAGTGCATTTGGTCATAAATACTATAGCACAGTACACCTGTAACCCCAGAATTTCCCATTTGAAGAAATGATCAAGTAGCCCAAGTGATGTGCAAATGGAAAGGTTAGGTTAAATTATCTTGGAAGAAAGGATGAACAAAGATAGATATTTTTTTCTGGCTGCAATTAATGTAGCACTCCTTTTGTTATGTCATTTTCTAGGCAATGTGATTTATTAAGCTTTCCATTCTGAAATCCAGGACTGACAGGTTTTAATGGTTATTTCAAGTGCAATTGGTTCTCTGATTTTGCTGCTTTATTCTTTGGTCAAAATTTTAAGCTAATGTGCTGCTCAGTTTTTTCCGTCCTGATTTACTTTTCTCTCTCCTATTTCCTGTAAGTTCTTATCAAGTGTGTCAGATGGAATTGTTATCTATGAAATTGCCAAATTTTGTTGCACTTTTTATCTTTTATGTGATTGTGTTCTGCTGGAAATACTGATTTGGAGTGCTAAAGTGTCACAGCAAGCTTCATTTAAAGTTATTGTCACATCTGTCTATGTTTTAAATATGAGAAATCTCTCTTCTCTAATATTTTTTTTTATTAGCATTGAGCCGTTTTTAACAAACCCATTCTAATATCACTTTTCCTGCCTGAGCTACAGTAGAACCCTTAGAAACTTTTTTTTTAGTTTGAGAAATCTTTGTTGAAAGTTTATTCTGATACATGCATTAACATTTTCTGCTTAGCATGAAACTCGTATGTGTTGATAAGCATTTTGGAAGCAGTGACTTTTCAGGGATCTCTTCCCTGTCACTGCAGCCTTGTCTCCAGCTACACATCTCAAATACTTGTTACAGTGACAGTAGTTTCAGGTACAATCAGTGAGTGCAGATTAGGCACAAAAGTCTGGAGCTTTTATGTTATTACCCATACTTTAATAAGATCTAGCCCCGCTATGGAATGTAGAGGCTGTGCTCACCATGCTAAAAGTGGACTAAACACTCATAAAGAGGAGGACAAGATGGATGGAGGCTCTTCCCTGCTTTCTTCTTCATTGACATTGCAGACACAAATTTTATAGACACAACGCAGGTTGTTCTATTTATTCTGGGGACTGTCAACAGTTAAGGTAAGGATGAAGCACTCATCCTTCTATGAGTGCATATATTCACCTCTTCATACAGAAAACATGCTTCCTAGTGCTCAAAGACTGCTGATTCTAACTGAAAAATGAAATCGTATCTTCCTAATCCCTTGCATGCACTGAATTTACACATTTCTGCTAAGTAGAATATGAACTTCCTCAACTCAGGAATTCTTGTTCATTAGTACTTCCCTTTGATTTCATAAGTAGCACATCTTTCTGTGCTGATTCTTACTGGATTTCATTTTGCGATTGAATGCTGCCTCGAAGAACTGCACAAAGTGCACACAAAATGTGACCTGCTAACATTTAAAGAGTCAGCTCTCCACAAGTGGAACGACTCAGGCAAACGGCACACAACAGTGGCAGAGAAAGGGCCTGCTCATGTTGGAAAACTGCTATGGAGACCTTCAGAAGAAAAACATCTGACTTGATACCCAAGTCTTGCAGACACAGCTGTACAGAAAACACATGTTCTTGGGAGAGATCAAATATTGATGCACAGAGGTAAAACCCACGGGCACACACTGCCATTTAAAGAGGAAGCACTGGCAGATAGATAACATTAAAAAGGTACAGAGCTTAAGACCCATACTGACCAATAGCACACCCCTCCAGGTACAGCAAGGGAAATTTATTACTACAGATGGCAATCAGGACAAATGGTTATCAAAAAACATCCATTTAGGGACACAATACATACTCAGAACTAAGGCTGTTGAGGAGGGAGGTGCATAAAGGACATAGGGTTTAATTTCTACTGGTTCACATTACTAGTGGGAGGAAAAGAAAATTAAATATGTAAGAGGAAAACAATTAAAAAAAAATATAAGAAGAAGCAGAGAGTCATTATCCTAGTGAGGAATAATAAAGCCTCTTCCTGGTATATGAACCCATAGCTTGAGATTTGTTGCTGCCACATACAGCACAACCAGTTCCAACCCAGAAGCTCATTTGAGGTATAGATGAGCAAAGGAAACAGCATATTACACTGTTTGACAGCTGCTCGTCCTCGAGGCACATGTGGCTTGGGGTAGTGCCGCCTGAAACATCCTTCCAATTATATCTTTTATTTTTAGCAGTGCAAGACAGTTCACTTTATCATTTTAATCAAAGAGAACTGGCTGCAATGAGCAAGGGAATTCTTTCATCTAAGCTATTAATCACTTCATGAAATTGGCAGCATCTTTTCAGCCTCTAAGTCACTTCAGACTCCCCTTCTGACCCCCAAACATATGACATGAAAACAAGCAAGTTCTTAACTGTAAAGATGATAAAACTTATTCATATGCTAGGAGTATTTAATTGCTTTTGCCTCTTTCAAAGCTGTTGGCCTTTTTTTTTTAAAGGTGTTGATTCTTGGTGGGCTACTGAGGGTCTGCTCCAACAGTAGGATCAACTGTCAAGCGCCACCAGGTGACCCTAACATGAAGCTATCCTGTCTTGCATTTAATAGAAGGTATTCCCACACACACCCCCAAATGAAAAAATGCTTATGGAAAAGTTCTTCCCTGAAACATGATAAATATTGAAAAGATTAGAGGAATCTTTTTCCTCCAAGTGAAAGGTTTTAATACCCAGCCCAACAGCCTCATGGAAGAAAGCTCTACTCAAATAACTTTAGATTTGTTTGCATGCTTGCTTTTACCAGAGCCTTTAACATGCATGATGGAGTAATCAGTCTTGAAACTCAACAGAAACATCTGATGCCTCACTGCTGTACCTTGGGGAAAGAGAGAAAATTTCCATGTTTGGAATTCTCCTCTTGTAACAAATGAGAGCACTAAAATTGAAGGGCTGCAGGTTCAAAAGAAAATGTGGAAGTGAATTATCAATCAGCAATCTGAGAGCATTAGGTAAAGGCAATAACAATCTCACAGAAGCCAGGGGCTTGAGAGAAAGAGCTATTTGAAACACACAGTTGCAAACATTGCAAGGCTGTGTCAGACACAAACATTTTCCTTCTTTTTTCTCAAGGGATCTCTACAGGAAGGTAAGCAATGATATCCATCAGCTTTAGCATAAAGCTAGGAACCAAATTTCTTACAAAAGGCAGAATTCCCCTACTATGGCTTTTCCCCAAAATACATTTGCAATTAAGTAATTTAGCAGGGCAAATGAATGCAAAGATAAAAATGCCTACCAGGAGTACGAGATACAGAGATATAAGCTCTGACCCTGCTTTTATACAGAAGAGTTCCAAGAACAGAGGACCTTCCCATGACGCAGCTATTCTTCCGGCAGGGAGAATTTCTGTTCTTCTAATGAAATATCTGTGCGTCTTTTGTTTAAGACATTTCCCTGTCCTTTGCTCCCAGGGGAAAAAGAACCAAAAAATTTTCCTCTTTTCCTAACCCTAGCTCAAGTTGCTATTGATGCCTTTCAAACAAAAAACTTCTGAGGTTTCTAAAATTACCCCTGAAGCACAATTAGCTTTCCTCTAGGATGACTGGACTGCTCCTAGAACTCAGTGCTAGCACCGAGTTTTAAGGCTTTTGACTAACTAGACAGAAATAACATAGACATCTCCCTCTCCAAATGAGAGAACCTGACTGCTGAATAAATCTGCCTACCAAGTGCTCAGTACTTTGCCCTAACCTCTTTAGTCTTCAGCTACAGAGACTAGTGTTGCCTTTTAAATAAGAACTAGAGCTGCCTATCCACCTCCCTTCTTTCTGAAAACTCTGCTATATAAGGCATCTTGGAAAAAGCTCTAGCCAGCAGAAATGCTTCCCCCTCACTCTCGTAGCCTGTGGAGCAGTTACCTAGTAAATGACATCTGACCCAGGCTTCAATGATTGAGGCATGCACCTGCAGTAACAGACCTACTCCAGATGGAGAGCTGTGCAAGCAGGCATAGACCTACCCCTTCCCACTTGGTTTGTTAAAAGTGTTTGCACACCAGTGGTCTAAACTGACGGTAGTGGGAGTAGTAACTGTGTGAAACCTGGACCACACATGAGACAGTAACTTTAAAACAAAGAATAACTGGGCCTTTGCCACAGCTTTAATTTATTACAAGGTGGAAAGGTCCTATTCTAACCTGTGCTTCCAGTTTCAATCCGAAATACTGATCTTACTTCAGACGAGTCTTTGGGCTTATCAATGGTTAAGGGTTGTCACCAAAGAAATGAGAAGCACGAAGAGAAACCAGATTTAAAAATATGGGCCACTGAAGAGCAGAATAGGTAAAACACTTTCTTGTGCACGTGGTTTTTAACAGGAAGAATGCACTCATTGCCTAGGGGAAGACAAAATTCCCAGTATTTTCTTCCAGCTCTTAAGACAAACCAGTAGCAGTAGTAGTAGTACTAGTAGTAGTAGTAGTAATAGTTTGTATTGATGTTTACCTTTTACCTGAAATTAAAAGTTCTCTGGTCACTGGTGCTACCTTTTATCCAAGCACATATGATCTTTTTTCACATGCCATCAACTGCACTGGCTTAGGGAACAAAGCATCTGGCCATTCCCTCAACACACCATAATTACAGCAGGTGTTTTTCAGGCAAGTATAAGACAGGAAGGATGAAAGATTTGAGGGATGCTGCCCGTTCTCTTGCTCAGGGTTTTGAGGAATAACCTGCTGAAATAGGCACTTTACCTTCTTCAGTCCAGCAGGACATGACTTAGCAATGGCTCAGGCTCGTGCGTTGCATGAACCCAAAGACACTGGCGATACTGAACCACACTGCTCTGTGACACAGCCTCCCTCTAACAGGTGGCCCACAGACCTGCAGTGCTCATTTTCAGACATGCTCAGCCTGTGGCAAGGTAGGGAAGATCCTGAGCCTACTGTACAAAGGGAACAGCAATTTCCCCACAAGGTGTAGCCAAACAACCAACAGGAGAACTGAACTGATTCCACCTTCGAATCCTCATCTCTTGGAAGAGCCATTTTGCTTTCTAATCTCTAAGGAGACGTAAGGTGCCCAAACTTTCCAGAAAAAAAGGCAAAAAGTAGGGCTAGACAGTCCACATGCATATGTATGGTCAGAAACTGGGGCCCATGTTTCCCTAATCTCATCAAAACTGAGGCAGGCTCCAGGATTCCTGGTAGAATTTCAGAGTAATGACAAATGCAGTAACTTAATTCCAGGAGTAAAGAATGCTGTGAATTGTGCATTAGCTTTCAATGCAAGCTGCTTGGAAGAGATTTACCAGCCAAATCTGGTTTAGTCAGCTTCAGGTAATGTCCATTTAAAGTGGCCAGGGAGGAAGTAGCAAATGTATGTTCAAAAAACAGGAGAACTACTGTGGAAAGTAGCCAGAAAAAAATTTCCAGCAAGGCTTAACCAGCAACACAATCTGCAGTCTCAGATGATTTGCTTTGGAAAGTGAAAGAGTCTGGATTTTCCAGCAATGCTGTATTGCTCTTGTGTTCTCACTAGAACTTTCCATGGTTATAATTTAACACGGCAGGAAGCAACACCACTTGTGCTTTTCAATGAGTGCATTTCTGGCATGAGTGGCATAGGTACTCTTGGGTTTTGATGACCTCAGATGGACATAAAGGAAGGCTCTGAAGGTTTTGAAGAGGATGAGTTAAGTGATTACCTACTCATCTCTCAGAATTAGAGTTCAGATTTCTTGGTGATGTCACAGTGCTGAGGAGTGATGATGTCATAGAGATCCATGACTGAGCAAGACAATCACTACACCCACCACACTCTTCACCTTCAGAGCTGGGTCATTTCACCAGCTTGGTCAATGAGCATTTGCCCTTGGAAAAGCTGTGTTGAGTGCTCCTGATTGCTTTCTTGCCATTCACATATCTGGAAATGAACTCCAATAGAATGTGCTCCATGTTTTCTCCAGGGACTGAGATGAGGCTTCCTAACCTCAGAAATCCTAATTTCTTTTCCAATTTAAAGAAAAAGCTGCAACTGAGCAAAAAAAGTAAATTCCAAGTTTGTGCTGGATTGTTGAGACATAACAAGCCTAACTTCAACCTTCTGGTCCCAAGAATTCTTCAAACACAATTAAGCAAATCATATCAGCCTCCACTGGGTTTCCAAACATATTGAAGCAAATGAGGTTCACAGGCAGGTCACATATTTCATTCCCCTCACACCACCTTCAAGCTGGTGACTTCTGTACCTTGCAGTTCCATGGCTTTAATCAGTTTGGCCACGTAAACAATATTTTCCACAGTGATGTCACAAACTCGGCTACTACTGATGGTCTCAGGATGAAGAGCCATTCGGAAATCTTTTTCCCTTATCATTTATGTAGGCTCTTCAGGAGTAGTGAAGATAAATACTGCTAGGAGTATTATAGTAATATGCTATTTTATACTCCATGCTATCAACTTCCTTGCTTTTTACTGCCTCTCCAGCCTACTGGAGCCAGCACAGTGAGGAAAGATCAGGACATCATCACACCAGAAACTTTCCCTTGCTAAATAGCAAGGGATAGCAAGGAATACAGCCAGACAGCACACAGCATGGAACTGAATTAGGTTCCTGGTCTGGGAAGCCACAAAGGGCTCTTCTGTTTCTTCTCTGCAGTCATTTGTGTCCTTTGCCTCTAAGGAGAATGCAGAAGGTGCCCCTCTGACAGACAGGCCGACAAGAGATTAAGACAGAGTTCTCTTTTTTAGAACAGGAGTTGCAATATTCTGTATTCTGTTGATCAAGGAAGAGACAGCAACAGCAGTGACAAGTTAAATCACACTGAGAGATCCAAAAGCAATTTTCATTGGAGAGTGAGGGATTATTAGCAAGATTAATCACAAATAGATGTTAGGCTGCCCCTGATTTGGGTTCAGATCTGTGTTTATATACAAGTATGTGATAAACAAGTCATAAGCTGAAAAACATAATATGATTTCTCAGAACATCTTTTGGTGTTAGATCCGGGCTGAAAAATAATCTTCACTCGTAAATCCATGCCACCAAGTTTATAAAATACAAAATAAGAAGACTCAGATAAAAATAAGAATCATAAAAGCAGACCAAGCAAATAAAAATAAACTATTGCTCCATACCTGTTGGTGCCAGTTTCACCATTTATCAGTGGGCAGTTAGCAAGCAAACTTTAACAAAGAGGGACAATCAGTCTTTTTACTGCTTTTACATACTCCATAAATAATCAACATGAGAAAAAATTAATCAAGAAAATCACTACTGAAAGAAAAATAATAAGAAAGGACCTTTCTAAGAACAAAACCTCACATCCCAGTAATGTCAGATCACAACATTTCTCAAGAATGATCTTAACCATGACATGCCACTGAAAGAAGCATAATTTTTTTGCTATGACATTTCTTTGTCAGGAAGACTAACAGAGAAACTACAACAGCTTTGTGTCCACGTCTTCCTCAGGAAGGAGATTTTCACAGCCTTCATCCTGCAACTGTTTTGTAACATACATGTGAGCCCAGAACAGAGAAATCATTAATGACATAAATTAGCCACTTTGTTAGGGAATGTTTACAAAATAAAAAAAAATATAGAGATGATTTGGGGTTTGCAAATCTCGTTCTAAGTCTGTGGGAAAGCAAACAAGCATGAATTTAGCTAATAATAAGAATTTACATATTTATGGCCACTGTGCTGAAAAGTACTGCCTCTTGGCACCAAAACAAGCTGAAAATATCTCGTCTATTTATTTATGTGTTTGTTTGATTGCTTGTTCTAAGATGCAGATTTCACATTCTTTTGGAAAAAAATTAAGCGTGAAGATAGCCAAACTTTGTTATTTGCAGGGTAGAACATAAACTTCTCAGTAAGTACTGCACAGAGCTGGCAGGACAGTGTCCTCCAGATTCAGAAGGCGACTTGAAACAACAGACTTTGAGTGTGTTGGTGCTCATCACATCAGTTTGGCAAAACTGGCTCATGGTGTGGGGATATTGAATTCTGAGCAGCCCAAATGGAAAGGCCTTAGAGGCACCCCACTTGAATTTTCTCATTCAAAACTCTGTTCTCTTTTCATCCAACAACTGAAAAAATAAGGGCCCTAAATCACTGGTGATTTTTTAAAATTTTGTCCTCAGAAGGATGACGATCAAACTTTTAATGCCAGTGTGGTTAAGCGTTACACCACTCAAAACAGGAAGGTATTTATTCACTGAAGAACTGTCCACCTTCTTTTTGATTTTGGGCTATCAATACTAAATTTATTTCTTTACAGTCCATTGACTTGCCTGCAGACGACCTACCTTCCCTTGCCTCAGATAACTAGAAGGTTCCACAAATCAACTGAAACCTCTTACTTGACTGTCCATTTCCTTTTTTATTTAACAAATATCTTTTTGTTGACAGTGTTTGATGTGCAGCCAGCAGATTGAAACAGCTCCAGTTTAGCAGATAGAGCCCATTATTAACTTCTTTCATGCCAGTGTTTTCCATTTGCTGTCCTTTCTAGAGTGCATACATAGGCAGTGCTGGCTACAGCAATCCACAGTGGATTAAATACTCCAAGTACATAATTGTCACCACAAACCTTTCCGAATGCATCGTGCATTTTTATCGTCACCCACTTTGAAGTCATTACTGTACCACAGGAAATCTTCAACATAACTGACATCCTTGCAGTTGTTAGATGATGGCTCTTCTAATTGTGATAGAGAAGGGAAGGCAGTAGATTAAAATACTTTCAGTTGAAATTAAGATTCTTTAACTGAAGCATTTCAACTGTTGAATAAATAAATAAATTTAAACACAGTTGCAATAAAAATGAGCCTCTTGGAATTAGTCATAACTAGAAGTTGGCAAGCAGTTTGTACTAACAACATACAATTAGCTGCAGGGATTTAACAACAGGCTTTTGCAGGAATTATTATCTAGTCTGTTGTCTTTCTGAATAATGCTATAAACTCTTGCTTACATGTCTTCACTGATCCAATTCTCCAGATTCTATTTATTATCTTTCCACCTGGAAAAAATAAAAATTGGTCCTAAAATTTCCACTTTAGGGCCTGAATGTGACATTCACACAAGATTTAAACAATAAATAGAACATGATTGTGCTCTTATTTATCAGATGGAGGATTACAAGAAAATCTGATGCCGCAATCCAGTTTCTGGCTTCCTACAGCCTCTGAACATGATGAGGCACATATGTCTGTAGCCTGGTGCTCCCTGCATTCATTCAGGTACAGAATGTTTGAGCTGCTTCTGAAATGCAGATTCACAGGGTTGGAGGCAAAGAGTAACGGGGCTCTGCAAGAAAGAAGAACCTGTCCCAGTACCTGTGATCAGCGTGAAGCTCACATAAAAGGAGTGAAAGAAACTTTTCCCCTCTCACTTTCTCATACAGATGTGCCAGAGCTCGCAGTCTTTTGAGTCTTGGATCACGATTTCTCAGAGCAGAGCTCCACCAGCACACAACAACCAGGAACAACAACCAGCTCCTCCCAGGGTCTGATTTATAGGGCTTGTGCCCACCCTGCAGCCACAGCTGTTTGTAGGAGGTTGACCAGCATCTTAGGTTGAGGTAGTCTCAATCAATAATTGGTGTGGATCCTGGTCTTGAGTGAGAGTTTGGCTAGTGCATACCATTAGGGTCTAAATGCATATTACTACATAGAGACATCAAGACTCTGATCTTCGTGATCATAAATATACCACTCACCCACTAGCACCTTGTGTTCTTATTATAGCAAATTTGGTTGGAAATTTAAGGAGCAGCAGTGATCTATGAAGAACTTGGTTTAGGCAACTTGTACAGTCACGTCAGCAATCAATATTTAATTTTACCTCCGCATTTATTTATTCTAGTCATCTTCTCACACACTCATAAGTTTAGAAATTGTACATACTGATAAAAACATTAATTTGAAATTATCAAGGAAGAAAATAAGGTGTTTGTTTGGCCTTCTGAAAAATCAGCTTTATTACTTGGCAAGTCTCCTTAGTGAAGTGCTTCACCTAATCAATTTCAATATTTGCTTTTTGCTTTATAAATAACAAAGCAATAGAGATCATTGATTAAACATTAAAGGGATGTGTGGTACCTCCTAGTAATCTGAATAGATAAAGGAGCCTATGTCCACTTTTTTATTGGAAGCCACTGAATTGCTTCAGAGGGGGCCTTTGTAATCCTCTGGAAGCAAAAGCCTAAGCAATGTCAAGTGGCCTTACAAAATACTGGATATCTGCTGCATTCTTGTCTCTGTCCTTGCAGTCTGTTTGAACAGCAATGAAAGGGGAAAAACTGATCCAGAAATCTGCAGAAACCTGAGCTGCTGTGGAAGTGCTTCATTTTGTGTTTACAGAGAAAATAAATGATACTGACTTCTTTCTTGCCAAGGAGGAAGATGAAGTTAGAAAAGTAGAGATCTCTTGGGGACATCTTGCTTCTTATAACCTATCCCACAGCAAGTAAAACCCGCTCTGGGTCCTGATACCAACCCCAGCCAGCAATGGTTAAAATGGACTTACAGTGAGGGACTGTCCTGGGCTGCAGCCAGGGCATGCAGCCATTCCCAGCCCTGCCAAGGGGCTGTAGCACCCAAGGGCTACAAATTCCTTGTTTTGGCTGTGGGGCCAGGATAAGGTTGGAACAAACACAGCTCAGGGATGTCAGTGTGCTGAGCAACAGGCACTCAGTGAGCTCCCTGCACTGACCAGAACAGATCCTCTGCAGGCTGTATGTGTAACAGGGCATCTGCTCCCAGACTCCTGAGCTGTGTAAACTCTGCAAAACATCAGCTCTGCTGACACGTGCCTCTCAGCAGCCTGGCCTCAGCCTGTTCCCTGGTTACCAGGAGGTGTTTGGAAGGAGCCTCACTTTGTTATCTTCAGTGCCTGTGCGTGGAAAGTCTCTTTCCATGTGTTCAGGGACCACTGCTCTGGTCTTGCTGACCCGTTCTGAGGACAGACATGGGGAGAGGACCTCACTGGTACCAGAGAAGAAAACAAGTCTATTTTGGTGCTGACAACACAGCTGAGGACTTCTCCTCTACACTCTTGCAAGTCTCTATTCTTCATGGCTATATAGTTTGTAAACTTTGTTCTGCACAGCTTCTTTTAATTCCAGCAGGGTACTGTCTGCAAAGCTCAGTATGGACTAACCAAGATATTCTGAATTTGCTCCACACTGTATACTTGTCATAGATACACTGCATCAACACAAAGACACTGACACAAAGCACAAACCCATTAACGCTTGAAGAGAATAAATGTTAAAAAGTTCTGTTTATCCTTGCTAGTGAAATTTGCTCTGAAATCCTTCCAAGTTTGCACTCAATAGGATATTTATCTAAAAGGGATGTGAAGGAAAACAATAGAGGTAGGTGAAAATCCATCAAAAGGCATCATTCCTCTGCCAGGTGCAACAGAAAGGAAGATAAAACAGATAATAACACTGCTGGAACAGAATGCTGTTCAGGTTGATGGATGGGAAGAGCTGACAGCTCACAGAGACTGTGAGGGCAAGCTGTTGGGTATGGTGTCAGACTAAATAAATCTATACATCCTTGTTCCACCCAAACACAGCTCTATCACAAATTATACAGTCCATCACTGTGCCTTGTGCTGATTTCTTCAACTTTGCATGTGAGCTAACAGCACATTAAAAAAAGGTGTGTGGGGAGCACTGTTTCCTGAAGGAATCACTGCAGGAGGTGAGGTACCATATCTGAGAAACTTTGACTCCTGTTTGTCCCACTATGATTTTTACACCACTGAGAACCCACGTATCAACAGAAATGGTATTCAGCAAGCTAACAGGATATAGCACTTGGCACTCTTTTCTTTGGAGATGACGTTAATATGTTAAGGGACATGGGAAATGGAAACAGTTGTAAGGAACAGTCCATGCATAGGAACTACTGAGAAACCTGGTGAGAGGATAGGAAAAATAATTTATGGTGCTGCACAGTGAATATACAAAAAATCTGGCATTGAAAGTGTTGCACTTCATTTATTTTTTCTTGGTGGTTCTAGTTTTTTTTCATTATAATGAAAAAGGCATCATTTTTGGGCAGCTGTGAGATTAATTGTGAATAAAATAAGCAATTTTTTAGTTTCACAAACTCATTAGCAAATCTTAGATTTTCTCCTTAGATTAGAATGACTGTGACAATGTTGACATAGTTGTCGGAGAGCACTTTTCACTTCTGGGTCATAAAACACTGAATAAAGGTAGGAAAAAAAATTATGAGCAGTACCTTATACAGAGAGAATCTGAGGAACGGAGAGGCGCAGTGATTTCTCAAAGGTGATTTGACAGGGCAAGAATGAAAACCAAGTGCTACAATGCCTTCTCCAGAATTATATCCACTGACCCATCCTAGGACTGTGGGGCTTTCTTTTCCCTTGTAACCCTTTCTTAACATTTCACACTTGCCAGGAAAGTCGTATCTGTGGCAGCACCTCCATGAATGTTGCGTGACTTCTCCTTAGAGGACAGTAACACAGCTACAGAAGTCAAACACACAGGAGACCTCAAGTTCTCAGAAGAGTAATTGCACTTCCATTTCCAGGCTGTCCTCAGGCAGCTTGATCTCAAACAGAGCCATTTTGGACAGATTGCTGTGAACACCTCCATACCCAGACTCCACTTCCAAAGAGGATTTAAAACAGGTGATTGAGCTTGGCTGGTCAATTTGTAACTAGAGGATGACGGGAAGGTGGGGAGTTCTGCTGCTAAATTCTGTTATTTCTTTGGCTCATTCTGCTTGTTGCCTTGCAAGTGCATCTACTGACCCACAGAGGACCACAAATAGCAGACACCAGGCAAGTGAGAAAATACTTCATTTACTCCAAAGGTAACTTCATTTACTCTCCTCACATTCACAAGTGAAGTAGTCTTCTTTTTGGAAGGTATTTCTGAATACCAAACTTTAGGTTATGTACTGGTTTTGCATACCTCTATACCCCCCCTTACTGCATAACCTCAGATTGCTATAAATCTTGGGTTTGAGTACTCTGAATGTAGTAGAATTTTCTTTAGGAGGTGTGAGGGAATTGGAAACAAAAGTTTGCTGGGCCTTTCTGTAGCTGTCAGACTTGAGAAACATACTCATTTAAATGAAATCTGAATCAATGTCAGTATTTTTATACTGCTATCATTTAAAAATAGATTTAACATTTGAATTTTACTCATCATGTAAAACTCCATAAACTTTTCTGTTCATCATCAGTGATGTCTTAAAAGATGATGCACAGATATTAAAATTTCTAGCAAATGCTCATGGTCACCCTCTGTTCCACAGTGCAAGACAAACCTGCTGGTAATTTAAAATGTGGCAGGTATGGCTCTTACAGCCAGTGCTGGATCAGGATAGGGAAGAGCCAGAAGTACCCTTATCCCTTCTAGTGCTCCATGATCCTAAGGTGCTGTAAGTCATCTCCAGGTGACTGTGAGCCATGCCCAGCTGGTCAGAGCCTGAGCAGCAGTCCCCACAATCACACAAAGGGATGGTCGCAAAGATGCCATTGTCAAATTCCCATATGGATTTTTGATGTATTTATTATGTGCCTCCAAAGAGGCACTGCATCTTCCAGGGATTAGCACAGAAAAGCACAACCTTCGACATTACAGGCTATAATTAGGAATTCAACTTCTATAAGCTTTAGGTCACTTTAAAACTCTGCTCTCAAGTCACCAGGAAACCCGGGAGCTCTGGATTTTCAGGCAAGGCAGATTCTCTTCATAAGCTTTATTTGCTCCCCTAGCCTTCAGTGGCACCTAGTGGAAAAGAAGCAACGCGAAGAACAGTTGGGAGGGAAAATGCAACTATGCAATCTTTTTTCCAGCTCCATCAAACAACCTTCCTCCAACCCCTCTGAAGGAATAAGGCTGTGGGTTGGCTATATGATAAAAAGGAACATGACTCTGGTATGGAGTAGAGCTCCTGGAAACAGGAGCCTGTTCTCTAGGGAAGGGCTTGCTATTCAAAACAAGTTCAAAAGTTAGCACAGGAAGGTGTAAAAAGAGCTAAATTCAGCATGATGGCAAAGCCAGCAATCCTGAAAGAACAGACAGAGTGCAAAAGTGATGAGGAAGGGTGGATCTGACCTGGGAGACAACTGGAATGATTCAACATTTCTTATTGGAATTACATACAAGTCATTTTACCTTTTTTACCAGAGCAGACATTGAGTCATCGCTATCCATTTACAAGTCATACTAGGCAGTTTAATAAAGTCTTTTTTTTTTTTTTCTTTTTCTGACCATGCCCCTGTAATTTACTAATAAGGGTAAGATTATATGTTGCTCTGGGAGAAGACATGCCTTGTTTCCTGGCAGCTCTGTGCCACATTTCTATGTTATTGGGGGGTCTATTTACAAACACTCCTTGTGGCTTCACCTACTCTTCAGGGATGGGACTTTAAGTTTCCCTGCCCTCCCCTCCCTCACCATTCCCAGCTGTTGGAGTTCCTGATACCTTATGAAATTGGCACTGCCCATTTATGGTTTATTTTTTTTTGATCATCTGTACTTCAAGTAACACCTGACTGGGTTCCTACAAGAAAGATGGAGAGACACTTTTTACAAGAGCATGTAGTGACAGGACAAGGGGAAATGGCTTCAAACTGAAACCAGGCAGGTTTAGATTAGATAGCAGGAAAAAAGTCTTTAATTTGAGGGTGGTGAGGCACTGGAATAGGTTGCCCAGAGAAGCTCTGGATGTCCCATTCCTGGAGGTGTTCAAGACTTAGTTGAAGGCAGCTCTGAGCACCCTGGTCTAGTGAAAAGTGTCCCTGCCCAAGGCAGGGAAGTTGGAACAAGATGTTCTTTAAGGTCCCTTCTAACCCAAACCATTGCACGATTCAATGATTCTAATTGCCTGACTTGAAGAAACGTCCACGAAGTTTTTCAGAGCAGTACGTGGGGTTGTAGCTTCCATGTCTTATTCACCACGGGACAAATCTATCCTGTAAAGCTCATTTAGAAGTTGTCCCTACTGTCAGCGCCATGCCACATGCCTTAACTCTATTAGCTGCTGTGTCATAGAGTCATCTTTTCCATTTTTCCTCAAAACAGACGTGARACTTCACCGGTGGCAAAGTGAGTTGGGCAATCAGCTTCCACCAAACT
Organism: Parotia lawesii; assembly: GCA_003713295.1. Lineage (NCBI taxonomy): Eukaryota > Metazoa > Chordata > Aves > Passeriformes > Paradisaeidae > Parotia > Parotia lawesii. The sequence goes on from RAHM01000127.1 coordinate 30,650, forward strand.
TCTACATATTAGTGTAGTTCTGCTTCTTCTTCTCTGCTTCTTCTGGTGGGAAACTCACTCTGTAGCTTCACCGGGATGTTTGAGGAGTGCTCACATGCATTAATGCAAATGAGTGTTCAATGAGTGTTCAGCTCCCTCGGTAGCCAGAACAGCTCTTTCCCTGTACCATAGTTCCACTGCCTTTCTGGGAAACACCTGCTATTGTATTTCTGTACTCCACCCATCCCCATTTTGGTACTTCTGCATTCAGTTTTTCTTGATGCTGTCATCCCTGAACAGTTGAAAAATGCCAGGCCAAACAGTACACAAGCAGGTTCCTTCTCTCTTTCTACTTGAGCCACAAAACCAGACACTGGATTTGTTCTTGAAAGAACAGCACACTGCTCACTTCTGTGCTCACATCTCTTCGGCAGAGTTTTCAAGAAAACGACTCATGGAATGCTAAATACTGGACAGACTTTGAAAAGCCCCATTTCTCTCTGTCCTGTGGTTTTAAGTCTTTTCCTATGTATTTTTTGTTTCATCTCCAAATACAAGTGCGATGACTTCAGCGTGTGGTGACTTTGCTGGGTAGGTGGTTTCTTTGTTTGTTCTACACATCATTTCCATTCATCCAATTTTGTATGTATTCACTCCATGCTACTGAGGCCAAAGGACAAAAAAGTCCAGACAGGCAATTTATCAACAGCTGCAGCTCCATCCTATGGAGCTACTGCATTCCCAACAGTACAGGTTTGTCCTGTCTGGGTACAGCTTGTCCTCATAATGCCAGATATGACACTGCCAGAGTTTGCTTTCAGCATTAATCTTATGGCATCACTCATGTGAACTGCTTCAGTGGTAACCCAGGGTATAATAAATGAGGGATTAAGACAACCTTGATTGCTGGAAAATTACGGTACCCTAAACCTGATGGAAATAGTGAGTATTGCCCACTGTTTATTAGACTAGTTCAAACATTAGCTTAGTTAGGGAGAGGAAAAAGTTTGTAAATGTTAGTGTTTAACAGGAGATCCAACAAAGTGTTTAATAGGTCCACCAAAGCCAGAACATCTCCCGCTACCCTTATTTCATACTGCAATGGGCTGTGACTGACATCTCTACTGTACTCCATGTACTGACTTGTTCTCTGTATTGGATTTTAAATGAAATATCTTTGTTTCCTGAGACCCTAGTTTTCTGCACTGCTTTGAAATGCATCATATTTTCATATGAATATCAAATAGTGTTTTATATTTTTCTACTGAGTAATTTCATTCCTCCTGCACACACATCATTTTCCCTAACTAATATACTCTGCATTTATCTTATCTCTTCCTTCCTTTTTTCTTCTGTCAAGTGCTAACTATATAATGAAAGCTACAAACAGATAGGTTTCATATCTGTTGATCTGATTACCTTTAATTTGAAAATAAGGTACTATAACTTCTTTACCCCTCTCGGGCTGTGTAATACCCTCTAAAATCTATATTGCCTGTTGACGTAAATTTAGAAAATGTTTTTATGCCTTATAATATTGCTTGGGGAATATAGAGTACATAAAGCACTTAGCAGGGTGAAAGGATATGGCTGCAGTGCCATTTAGAATGTTTCTGGGACAGCAGAAGCATTTCATTGTTTGTTTTTCTGTGTACTTTTTGTAATGACCAAGATCTTTTTCATTCTCTTGCACTTTTGGAGGTCATTAAAGTCATGTTTGAACCAACTAGTCTAAATTTACTTCCAGAGTAAGTACTTCTGGAATTTCTTTAATTTAAATCTGACAGAAGACATTTATTCTAGTCAGTGCCAGTAAGAAGCAGTGTGAAGTAAGCTGTATGGAATCTGCAGAGTCCAGCTCTGTACACAAGAAGTCCAGGAGCTTTTGTGAAAGGTGAAACCTTCCCAGCATAAACTCTCCCACAGAGGGCATGATTCTGGTGCTGCCTACAGAATAGGGAAAACACACCATTTCCAGCCTTCGTACAAAGAAACTTGAAGACAGAAGCACGTTTGAATCCATGTACGCACTGTTCAGCCTTGCTAGTTCCATCTGCTTATTGATCTAAATGTGCCTGGTTTAATATGCATCTCTTGGGGAACTTTCATTATGTGAGTAGTTTTAGAAACCAGCGCAGCAATAACACAGGTGAGAGCGAAAAAGTTTGTAATGACGTCAGGGCGATAGGCAGAAAGCTGGCTTGGTGTCTGCCTGCGCTCAGGTCAGACTTAGCTACTACCATGAAACCTACCTTTCATAGCTTTTTTTAAAAATCCAGAGAGGATAAAATTAATTAGGAAAACAGAGCTATTTGGCAGATGAAGGTCCCACCTATCAAAACAATGTGCATCTGGTCAGGACTTATATGCCTAATTTACCCCAAATAGCTGCAGAATAGCAACTGCTATTTTTAGATTTTGTGGCTAGCCAAGGGAAAAACAGAAATATACAGCTGGAACACTGCATATGTATCATTAACTAGAAAAGCTTGTTTTCAAAGAGCATTTGCCATGTCTTTTCCAGATTGTCCTTTCATCATCTGTAATATCCTCCTTGGTCTTTTCCATCTGCTGAAGAACTGGGTATTCTCCAGGAACATGATCCTAGCAGGGACTAGTACTCCTCAAGCAGTGTGAATAGTTATCACTGATGGTTGTTTCTCTCTGGAGCCATGGTCAGCCAGGGATGCTACCTATCTTCCAGGGACTCTCAGCATTTCACAGGATGAGCTCTGAGCTGCAGGATTATAAAAGTCAATGCTGATTAACAACACAGAGAGTAAAATGAAAGGTATAGCACCACGCTGCAGCGAATGCAGCGTGTGTTTGCATTCAGATCTGAAGATGAGGGGCAACTTTGAAATTTAAAAAAAAAGAAAAAAATCCTTAAAATAGTCTCCAGTAAGGACACGGTGCTTTGGTGCTAAAGCTAACCTTGATACTGAAGATAGACATAGAAAGTGAGAACAGGTTGGTATTACCTTTTTTGCATAGAAATTATGCCAGGATCACAGAGGATGGGATCATGGGGACATGCTGGGAGATCTGGCACTGGTGATTCCTTCTGCCTAGCCACCTGGTCCTGCTCCCTCAAACCCTCTCTCTCCCCCATCTTGTCCATACTGGGGAGATGAGCCCCATTTTTGCTTGTGGCAGGTGACATATGCTAATCAACCTTTAATGCTGTGTGCTCTGGGCACACCCAGATGGTTGTTGGGTCCAACCACCTGCACAGACCACCAGAGAAGTGCTTGGGGATGAGGCAGGTCCAAGGCTAACCCAAGAAGTCAGTTTGCAAGCTTGGGTCATGGGAATCAGTGGTCAGGAACAGGCATGGCTGAGCTGGAGAGCAGGACTGTCCCCAGCATGGCTTGGACAGAGGCTAAGGGACCAGTCCCTGGACCCATGAGCAGGTATGGAAGAGATCCCATGTGAGACTGACTAGGGCCATTTTAATTTTTTAATTAAGGCTTATTGTGCCCTCAGAGTTCCAACAGCCCCCAGGAAACACATGACCAATGAAGGAAAAACCTGTTAAAAATTATTTTTGTCACCCTTGAAGAAATTCTGTAACAGCATCCAGCTATATTGTTGCCATCTAATCATGGGAAAGGTGCTAATTGTCAGCTGATAATGAGAAGGTAACACAAAGGTATTGTAGCAGATCTCTGAAGTGGCTCAGCAGTCAGCCTCTACCTGTGGTGAGAGATGCAAATTCAATATACACATCAAAGGATGCAGTCATGCACACAGCAAACTAAACAAGTATTGGGCACTTATTGACCATTCATATATTTTATATCATGGGAAATATCAGGATGGAGAGGAAGGGTGGTTGGAGGGCTATGTGCAAGTGTTTATATCTAACCTGGACCTTCTCTGAACCCAAATTCACAGCTGGCTTTGGCCATAAACATAATTATAAACATAACTTATAAAAGCATTATAATTTATGATCATAAACATAATCCATAAAATCATTTAATCATCTAAGTATGCATAAATAAAATTTGCAGCGAGGCTTAATCAGCCCCTTAAAAGTTAGGGATATATTTGTGTGTCTTGGTATATTGAGATAGGCTTAAGAATCCACATACATCTTCTCCAGAGCTGGGGTCACAGAGACTGTAAAGCAGAGAAGATGATGTTCATCCTCTTCCTGACACATGCCTCCCAGAGTCTCACTGCCTGCTTTACATCCTCAGGGCATAGACCATCACCCACTGTATGTGTATGTCTATACACACTGAAATACATACATATATATATATATATATATATATATATGAAGAGGGTAGAGCTGGTGTTGTAATTTGGCTGCTCCGGCAATGGAAACTGTAATATCCTTACTCTTGATTTTGGTACTTATGTATGTGTGTGTATAAAAATAATAATAAAAAAATACACTTCCTGCCACTTAATCTCACAGTGCCTTAGATCTTAGTTATACATATCCGTGGGGAAGGAAGGAAAACACTTCCACAAAGCAGTGACAGACAGGATTTTGAACAAGGCATGGAGGGCAGGTTCCTCCTGCTGAAATACAAATTAGGAAACCCTTGTTTCTTTGTTTTCTTGCAAACTAGAAAATAGTCAGCTTAGAAGTGATGTGTTTGGTTTTTTTTTTTTTTTTGCTTGAGCAGAAGAAAATATTGAGTTTCTCTGCAAACCTGGTATGATCTGAGGCGACCACAGGCATATCTAACCTGGTTTTAGCTGTGTTCCAACCTGTCACACTCTAACAAGGATAAAGTAAAACTTGTAGCCTCAGCAGGAGGACATCTTCAAGCTTTGTAGGTGTGGGCATTGCAGCATAACAACACTTTGCTATAGATAACTCCCACCGAGGGAAGTGTCATATAAGGCAAATATTTTTGCAGCTTGTAGCAACTGTATTTAATGGCTGTCACCTATATTGTACCAAAATTCATCACCCGATATATTTAATATGAAATTTTTATTAAACATTTAGTACTTAAAAACACCTCTCTGCAGCTGAGCATAGGAACTACAAGACTCCCATCAGAGTGTGTATCACAGGTAATGTGATGATACTTGGCAAATCTCTCTTCCTCGCACTGGAAAAGTCAGAGTCTGAAGTCTAGGAATAGTCTTGTACTGAAGTCCCGTGAGAGGCATTAGAACTCAACACATAACCAAACCGATATTCTTCAAAAAGTAATGAAAATACAGTTATATTAGGGGTCGGTAAACTCATCTGGAGGACTGCTAAATGCAAACCACAGCACATTGCTATATAACCACTAAAAGTACCCTAGGCAGAGGGCCTGCAAGGATGGTGGTTTACATCTGTATTTCAATTTACCCTTCACTGTACTCAAGGAAAAATAGAGGTCCTTTTGTGAAAAGCTGAGTACAGCTCTTGCCAGCTGATGGGGAATGCACATGGAAGGATTTATGTGGCGGAGCTCCTGCCTGCGAATCATGAAAACCCAAGAGGATTAGTGCTTCAGACTGAGGAATGTGCACAGCAGTAGGTCTTGGCCTTGGATGGGAGAGTCCAGCAATTACTCACTCTTGCTCTGTTTTCTGGACGCTGCATATAAGCAGGCAAAGCAGCAAAAAACACAAAACAAATAAAACAAAATCAGAGACTCATTATAAGAAAGTAGACATGGTGTAGAATTAATGTACTGCACTATAATACTCCTTGATCATAAATCTAAATGCCAACTAAAGGGTATTGTTGTTCTGGATCAAAACAAAATATTTTTATCTAAAAGAGACCAAGGCAGACAGATCCACTGTATTCGTGGTTGAGAAGCACATTTCCAGTCTCCAATTTAAATGGAATCGGAACCATTTAATCCGTTCTTTATACTGCCATCAGCCTGGGTTTCCGGAGGTATTTTCAGCAAGCATTAGTTTTCAGACACAGACATATCTATGATTTATTTATATGGGACTGAATCAGAAAATATTTAGTTCAAAACAAGGAAACAAGCCCTGGTGTCCATGGAAATTTTGTTTTCAGAATAATTACAAGGTTTCAAGAGTCAGTTCATTTAAATCACTAATTTGTATTAGACAAATCTGGCTTTGCATAGTACTAAGAGAATCATCTGAGTGGAAGTAAAATTACTCTTCATAAAAAAGAGCCATCAAGACATCATTTCCATTTTCTAAAAAGTAATTTAAGTATTTTTTACAATGCTATGGCCAGACAACATACCACATCTGGATTTTAGGAGATTTCACTGCATAGGCCAAAAAATCAAAGTGAAGGCATATTTTTTAGAACATAAAAATATATCTACTTACAGATACTACAGTAGTACTATCTACTGAGTAGTACACTCAGTCCAGTTTCAGACATGGGGCACAAGCTGGGTGCAAGACAGGTTGTAAAGTAATTTTTGTTTCCCTACAATAACAGGTTTTGCACAGTGCTCACCACGGAAAGTGAGGAGCTGTGCCTTCTTTTGAGGAATAAGATAACCACCCTTCTTTTCTTCTTCTTCTTCAATTCACATCTGTGAGAGTGCTGCTTTAATTTAGTGACTTACGTGGAGATATTACAAGAGTAGAAAACAATCATTCCAAACCTCATTAAAATGTCTCAGGTCCAAGTGGGTTTGGTAGTCACGAGAATATAAAACAAACGAAGAGGAAAATGCTGTTAAAATTGAAGAAATCAAAATAATGCCACTGTCTGTTTTTCCATCATTTTGCAAGGGTCATCCCCTCTCTAACTCAGATTCCACCTATTTATAATAACTACTACAGCCATAAAAACAAATATTCAAACTCCTCTCTGTGTCTCCTTCCCCACCCTGAGGTAACCCCTTTTAAAATCTTCTCAGTGTTTATCAGCTCTGATCAGAGAGGACAATGCTCAGAGATTGTGGAGGCCTTGTTGCTCCATGCTGCTAAGCAAAGCATCTATTACTTTTATGATGCCTAAATCTGTGGCCAGCTCAGGCACTGGTCTTGGTACATAGTCTCTCTGTTTTGTAAAGGGCAAAATGAGCCTGCTGATCTGAGTCTTGGCAGAAGGGAAACGTACAAAATGTGTAGCTGTCTGGCTTCAAAGGTGAGGTCACAAGCCCTGTGAGCAAAGTAAGAAGCAGAGGAGATGTGAGACTCAGCCCTGTCCACGCTGTGCAGACTTGCCTGGTGCCCCCGGGGCAGCTCCAGTGACATTCTGCCACACAGGGACACAGAGCAAGAGGGACCAGCTGAGGGCTGCAGAGAGAGCACTCAACATCAGTTTACCTGACAAGAACCATTTCTGAGCGTGGTCCTGTCTCCTAACGTCACTTTAAAAGTTTCAAAATACAGCAGAGCTCTGTAAATAGTGATAATAATCAGAATGGGTTTAACTGCTTGTGGCTGAAAATGAGGTAATTTCATCAAATTTACAGAAAGGTATTTGGGTTGTGATTTCATTTTTGTCCTATTTGATGTAAATACAACAATTGCTGAGGCCACACCAATTTTCCTTAGCTCTCTGCTGAGGGCACAAAGATTCTTTTCCACAGTTCTCCACACTACATGTATGTCCCTGAGCCTGCAGCATACATAAATTGTAAAAATAATCTATACTTACTTCACATTTTATTTAAAATATCTCATATTAAATTATTTCTTGAAGCTAATGTAGTCTTAGTGGGAGAGAATAAAATTTTCTTATTAATTTTATTAGGAGCTGATTAAATATTTACCAAAATGCACTTCTGACAAAGCTAATTAGAAATGCTATTAAAAAAACCTCCAATAGATGCTTATGAAATATTTAAATGTCTGGAGTAAAACATTTAAAAACTGCATTTAAAAATTACTCTGATAAAAAGGTGAAATTTTAAAATCAAAGTACAACCCCCTGAATAATAAACGTATTTCTCACGAGCCCAGTACATTTGTGAGCATTTTTTCTGTAATAGCTTTGCAGCACTGACTTTCCATGATGCTGCAATTGTCATATTTTCTGCGGAAAATTTATAGTGGTTTTGTGTAGCCAATATTTTCGTAACTGATTCGATCTGCATTTGCTCAGGTGAAAGTTAAATTCAGATCACAGAAGTGCTCTCGTGAAGCCACACTACTTTATTTACCATCACAGACAGATCTAACCATGGACTAAAAACATTTACTGAGCCAAAATCAATTTTTCTCATGTTTGCTGCCTCTCAAATGTCTCTATGAGCATGAATAGCTCCGTTTCAAAGGCTGTTTCCTCGGAGGAAAGTGAATGCAAACACCAGCCTCATTCCCATGCTCAGTCTTCTCCTTGCTCTCCCAGCAGCAGCAGAGCCATGTGATTGGTGCTGATGCTTCTGCATCACCAAACAGCAGGACATAGCCACTTTTGGGGTGGAAGCTGTTGATCTTGTGCTCTGTTTTAACAACATTTAACTTTCCATATTCCTACAAAGCTGAGGGAAAAATGCATGTGTTCCAGGGTAGGGGATTTAATGGAGTGATTTTCCCTATTCCCCTTCCAGAGTGATAGCTCTTCCTTTAAATCTTTGCTGGTACTTTGCATGAAGACATGAATTTTTAATTCTCCCTGCTCCTGTTCAGTGCATTGTGCAGTTGAAGAGTCTCTTGTTTTTGCCTACAGGTGGTTGCATGAAGGCAGCCTCATCATTCAGCACTAAGGAAATGCGTCACATCACATTAAAATCAGTCACTGAGATTAGAGTAGGATGAGTTTCCCAGATTTCTGCATTATGGGTCAAACAGTCTTGTTCTGCAGAAATCTCAGAGTTCCTACTGTAGATGATTCCTGAGGTCTCTTTGATGAGTGAGGAGCAGTCAGGAAATTCCCTGGTGTCACTTTGGACAAAATTGATTACTTTGCCTTCAGAGATTGTTGCTATGTCTTTAATCATGTGGTGTTTCATCTACAGTCTTTGAAGAACAATGCTAACTGACTAAACTTTATTTTACAAAGTGCATGGAGGTATAAGACATATCAGCACTCCCACCTGCACTCTTTTCTGAATCTCAGCTAACCCCAGGGGAGCAGGGAGAAAATGTGAATAGTTTTGGAAAACAGTGCAAAACATAGCCTGGCTACTTCAGAGAACAAGAAGGTGAAAATACACCTGGTTTGCCCATTTGAAATATGCCCTAACAACCATTTCATAGGGAGGCCCTTTGAAGATGACACTTGAAATTCGGCAGAGCTGCTTCCCTTTTTTCTCTTGCTCTCTTATGCACATGGCAGTGATATGCATCTTACAGCTTCCAGGAAATGTTTTCCACATTTGGTTAGAGGCTTTGAAAAATCTCTCTGTGCACAGATATGACCAAAACTTGTTAAAAGCTCAGAGAGTCTGTCTGCAGTGAAACGTTCCTACCAGGGTCTGCAGTGACAGAGCAGGACTTTCTCTTCAGCATCTTCTTTCTTTCACAAGGGAGGAAGCTCAGTGGCAGAGCCTCAGAGAGATTCTGCAGGATCCAGGGCTGTTTTGAACTGTGGTTCAGCTCTCACTCCCTTTACTTTACTTTTTTTCCCTGCCAAGAGTGCAGAAAGACATGGGAAGTTGAGCCTCTGTGCCCAGGCTCCAGCCCTCCTGAGTGCAGGACAAGCTCCTGTCTGGCCCTGTGTGTGACCTGATGCTGGGCTGGACACACACTGGGAAGCAGGAGTCCTCCCTCAGGGGTGCCCAGGTCCTGCATAAGAGTAGGAGCACAGTAGCGAGGAAGCTTTCAGGGGCAGAACAGGGCAAGGACGCAGAGAAACTGGGAAGAGACTGGGATTGTAAACAGTAGGCAGAAGGCAGCAGAAGAGGACAGAGAAAGAATTGAACAATGAAGATGTGGAACTGCAGGAGAAAACCATAAACAGGAGATGAAAGGGAGGGGCAAGGAAGCAGCAGAGGTAGATGAGAGCACAGTGCGAATGGAGGCAGGCTGCAGATGCAGGAACTGAAGAATTGCAGCCACTGGTGAATCCCATCCTGCACAACCTGGAGCTGAACTCCAGTAGCAGTGAGAAAAAAAGAAAACTTCACAAATAATTTTTCCTATCCTTTACTTTATAACTAAACAAGTGTGGCACCTGAGTAATCCCAGAATGGTCCCTATAGAAAAGGAGTTACACAGACGAATAGGGTGAAGATACTGGTTATGTGAAAATTCTCAACTGTGACTATTATAAAAGCAGAACTGATAAGAGAAAGAGAGGTGTAAGTAAAGAAAAAAAAGGAATAAAAAGAAGATAGAAAACAATAGACCTAATGGAACAGAAATGCTGTGAAGATAAGAAGTCAGAATGAAATTGGGAGATGAAAGAAAAGAAGATAACAATGAAGGAAGGTGCTAGAATAGCATTTCTCACAGTTTCTGAAAGCAGGGGTGTGTTTGGTCTCATCTGTCTCTGTATGACCTCCAGTGGGTCCAGACACTCAGTAAAATATTTTTGGTCCTGTAACAGCAGCAATGATCTTCATTAACGAGTTTATTAGTCATACAGGTAGGTAACTGTACAAAACCAGTAGTAAGGAGAGTAAAAAAAATACAAATAAGTAAATAAAATCTCAGGAATGAGAGACTCAAGCTGCTTGCCTGAAGAGCTGAAGAGTGAAGCTAATTCAGCCCCAGAGTACTAAATCTAGGAGCATAAAATGAATTAATTACAGCAAGATCTCCCTAGCCATGACTTTGTCTCTAATGTACAAGGTCACTGCCTAATCCTGCTCTGGGAGAGCAAACCAAATCCTCACTTCACCCATATTCATACAGTAAGATGATTTCTGATGCAGAGAAGCTGGCTTTAAAATAAGTCTTCAACACATCTGGAAATCCCCTGTGAGCCTCCTATAAAACGTGACCTCTTTGTACCACAGTGGCCTCTCTTGTGCTTAAGGACCCAAAGTTTCTGAGCTGAGAAACATTATCATTTACACACTTGTGTGCTGCTGTCTTTAGTCTGTGAACTGTGATGGGGTTTTGCTCAGTAATTAAAAAATACAGAGGCCAGGACCTTGGAGTGATGATCAACAAGTAAATATCACCCTTTAATTCATAGTAGGGCACCCTCAAGGAATGGAAAGGTTTGGACTTGAATTTGTGCTCCTGGTCAAAACAATGTATGCAAATTCTTGAGCTTCATTAAAATTGTAAAACAACCACTTGACTTTTTTGATGAAAAAACTCAGAGCTGCAGTTTCACAACCAATTAAAATAACACAAGTAATGAAACAGAAAGATGCTAATTGCATGTCATAAAAGTGCCTGTCTCCAGATGCATTTTACATTGCCTATTTCCTCTCTATAAAAATGTACATATTTATCTCTTTTCACTAAGCACAAAATGAAAAACAAACTTCATGCTTATCCGGAAATAAATATTAAAACTAGATATCAGCTTAATTGGATGCAAATGTATTTATCTTTTTCATCTCAAGGGACTTTTAACTGAAGGGACATTCAACCAAGAGCCAGTGAAGGCAAAAGGATCATTATCAGTTGAGCTTCCCATGGGTCTCCAACTTGATCCTAACATCTATGTACCCCCTAGGCATTTGTGTGTCTAGCAGCATAACATTATGACAAAGAATTTTGGTTTATTTTCACATTAGAAAAAATAGAGAAAAATCTTTCTACTGAATTTTTTTCAACATTTTTCAGCTGTTGAGGAGAGAAACACTATGAAAAAGGTGTCTGTATGACATTAGGGCAGTGAGCATTATGCAAAAAGGAAAAGGAAACTCCCACCTGTGTTTTTTACAGTCAATTCCAATTACTAAAATTAAAACCTAGACTATTGGTTTTGGCACTTTGTTTTTCCCTCTCCTCATAACTCTTCAATTTCGGTGAGCAGAACAACAACATTGTATATTAAGAACAGGCTCAAGGCCAAAGTTCCTGACTTTCCATATGGCTGAAACACTGCTAGAGCTGGCTGTGGGTGACCTGTCGGGAACATCTGTGGGGTGTCCTGGGAGATTTCCACATACTTATGACTCAGAGCTGCCATGTAGCCGTGAGTGAAACACAGACCTTTAATTTTAGAAGTATTAGAACAGGGCCAGAACCATAATGCATTGATTGATACCTGCTGCTGTCTCTGCACTGACTGCAGTGGAAGATGACGACTCAGGAAAAAAAATTGAAAAATAAAAACCATAAATTTCTATTTTATACATGCCATTACATCAATATTTCAGAAGTACTGAATAAATTCCTAAGATGCATTGCTCCTGGGCTGAGTCAGGCTCATAGCTAATTTTTTATAATTAAATCCTTTATTCTAAATGTGCAGCAAACCAATTCACTCATGCTGGGGAGGGAAAGCCAGGTCTCTGCAACTCACTCCCATTGTTGCAGCATTTAAGCCTAGGTGTATACCCTGCACTATTATTTACAGGTCTGTTTCTTTTGCCACTGCGATCTCCCAGTTCCAAACCGACTGCAGCTGGGAGACCCCACAGCATGACTTCCTCCCATTATTTACCAGCAACCCACCTAGTCAGTGTAGAAATTCAAACTAATCAGCTAAGGAGTCTCCAGCACAGAGGATCACAGGAAAGCCAGGACAGAAAGGGATCTTGAGAGCCCAAGGCTGATGGAGGAATTCTTCAGGATGAAGTTTAGGAATAAAGGGAAGGCAAGCAGGTGCTTGCCCTTGCAGCTACATGCCAAGCAATTTCCATCCAAAATCCTTTCTACCTTCTCTTCCTGCAGCCCAAGTTTCTTGTTCCTCCATACCTGAGATAAGCTTGCTTGCTGCTGCACACACCACTGAGGTCATGGCAGAAAATTAACAGCCTCTGATGAGAGCACAGAACTAATTGAACTGTTATCATTGAGCATCTCAGCCCATTCTTCCCTAGATTTATATCAGTGCATTGCAGCCAGGTTATTGAAATACAGATCATCAAAAGGCTGCTCCCTTTGTGTATATGCACTGCTGAATCACACAGAAATACAAAGCAGCTGCCATTGCCACTGCTGTAGGAACTGCACTTGCTAAAGCTTTCTGGAAAAGCCAAAACCCAGAAATCTTTCTGTCCCCACCATCCATAAAATGGGGACAAAGTTATATTGCACGAGAGACAGTGACAGGGAGGAAATCTCTGCAAGAGCCCATATTAGTCTAATTCTGCTATTTTATCCATCAGAAGAATCTCCTAATAAAAGCTGTCAACTAGAAAGCTGTAACATGAGCCACAGCAGGCAACTGACTGCCCAGAAGTGGCTTTTGTCCATGCATGCATGGATCCTCCTCTTCTGTAGCAGAAAAGGTCACACATTGGGTTTGTTTCTGCAGACCAGCTTCTACACAGCGCTGGCAAGCAGGTCAAGTAAATAACTGTTGCACTTGTAGCATTTATTTCCTAGAAATCCTGAAATAAACATGGTTACTGTCTCGAAACAGGTGGCAGCCTGAAGGGTAGAAAACTGAATCCCTGGTCAATCTGCATAGTTTTCATTTCTAAGCCCTCGGGACAGACAGTGCAACCAGAGATGTGGAAAGGGACCCCAGCAACTCATGGTGTCAGTCATCCCTGGCAGAGAGATCCTACCAATGGATGGAGACAGTGACCTGCTGCTTTGGCTTTGGACAGCAGAAAAAAAATGAAGTGTTTTAAATCTTTTCCATTATGAAACCTGAAAAAAAGGTACTAAGAGTGAAAAACTCGGTGCTGGAAATTACAGCTCTGTTTCTTTGAAAATCCAGCACAGCCTGCTCCTAAAACATCTGACCCTACAATGCTTCAGAGGTGTTGGAAAGTGTATGTGAAACAGGAGGAAATTGTCTGACTAAAGTCAGACGCGTGGCACAGATGTGTTAACAAATACAGTGTTTCTTGGCTATAATTAAAAATTTTATACTCGGTCATATTGGCCCTTAAATGACAACTTTAATTTCTTTAGAATGCCAATATTATTTTCACAGATTTTCAGTCAATTTTTTTTTTTTTTAATTTTTACAACCAGTTATAAAGTATAGAGCTTTAAAAATAGCAAGTGGTATAAATTTTTAACAGCACTAAGCTGTAGCTGAATACAAACTAATAAATCTACTATTGTTTACTGCCTTTCTTTTATTTCCATGCAAAGGCCCCAATCCTGTAACTCCCTCTACAAGTGTTATAAGGCAATCTGAGATCTTAGATACAGCATTAAGCTGTGGGTGTGATCCCACCTAACTCCGACCTTTCTGTGTTCAGCTGAGTTCATAGGCTGTCATTCCTAGATAGATATTAAGTAATTGCCTTGAATTTAGAATCAAAATAACATCATCAATAAAAAACAGGAGAAAAAAATCAGTATTCACAATTATTAATATTAATAAAAAAATGAAACCTCAGACTGGACCTAAATTTTGGACATTTATTTTGATAGGTCTCCTTCAAAGGGACATCTCTGTGAACTAATGAATGTGTAAAAGAGCCACAGGGAGGAGTAGGTAGTTTATAAAAGCAGGCAGGGCTTTGTTTTTTCATCAAGAACATGCACGACTGAAAACTGTATTCAAACCCAAAATATTTAACTTCACGGGCAAGGGTAATGTCAAACATTAACTTCTCACTGATGCATCCTAATTTTGGAAATTAATTGTTGTCTTCAGTACAGGTGTAAAAAATGTAGATGAATGGTCCAATGTCTTCCATGATTAGTCTCTACATTTTTGTTTTATCGTGGGTCTTTCAGTCAGCCAGCTGGTTTCTTTGCTCTTCACTGAATCCAGCAGGAATTCTGCTTGTACCAGAAATGTAGAAAGTAAGCAGAGAGGAAGAAATTCATTGCCACAGGACACAGCAAGTAGACTTGCTAAGACTTAAGACTATAGCAAATACTAGACAGCTTAAAGAAATTTTAAGGAAATTGTATCTATTCTCCCTAGACAAGTGGCTTTTTTTACACTTATAACAGTGTTCAGAACTGAACTAATATTCTAAAAAGTCAGACATACGTGGCACCTCACCATTAATACACAGAGTCATCCTGCTGGTTTATACCTGGTCTTCTCAAACAGTTCCTGAGATAATCTCCTGTGTGTTTTGCAATGCCAGGACACCAAATGGCCACTCCCAGAGATGTGCTAAGCCATTGTTACATCCACAGCTGCTCAGTTCCCCTCCTCTTCCCACTAACTCACAAACAACAAAAACCCCCACGCAAGCAGCACTTAGCTCATTTCATGCTTTAGTTCGTGTGAGAGGGGATTATTTCCATTCTTGACCACTTAGCTGTGGATTCCACAACAGAGGGTACATCAGGAGGAAGACGGCCATATAGGCATCTACACAAAAATCTTGAATGATAAAAAAAAGGCAGGCTAAACACCCTAATGTGCATAAAAGGCAGTAATTTCAGGCCATCTAACACTCCCCTCATAACCTATCACAAATAGTCCCAGTCAATCACCCATTCAATGTATTCAAGTGAACAAACACTGCCTATTGAAAAGGAACCATCATTCAGTCTGAGTTCAGACTTTATTTTTGTTTATGATTAGTTCTCAAGCTTCATTTCACTTGGTTGAACGTAATTATATATCAGTGCCAGACTGAAGAATTTCTGCAGAGGGGTCTTTATCCCCACTTTTCTCTTTGCACTTTGTTGTGACTCCTCAGAACTGAAATGTGTTGACCTGTATAAAGATGAGAAGTACATTTTTTTCCTTTCTGTGTCTCAAATTAGACTTGAGTCTAATTTGTAGTTCCAGGTTTGTGGAGTAATACTTATTCAATTCTGCTGGAGTTCTCATTCTGTACAGCCAAGACCTTTTGTGCTTAAAATTCACTCTTTTCATGAAGAAATATTTCTGGAAAGCAAAAAATAAAAAATAACAATAAATGCACAGACAACCTTTATACAGCTCTTCACAATCTGAATCTCCTGCTCTGGCTTTGCTCACAGGCTCTGAGAAATCTGGGTATTTTATTCCTTTTTTCTTCCCCTTAACCTGCAATAGGTTAAAAAGAAACTCTCACTTTTCCTAAGGCATTGGTTAACAGGGCACATACCAGGAGAGTGGGAGTGTAATTTGCTGCCTCTTTTAAGCCATCAGGAAATGTCAATGCATTTGTAGTCCCATAAAATTAAGGAAGTCTGTACACAGTGAGCCCACTTCTATATATAGCTCCCTCACTCATCATCCACAGATGGCACATTTGAGATGACGAACACAGTAAAAACACTGAGCCACTATGTTTATCTAAAACATGTATTTTTAATTACATACTACATTCCAGGTTTCTTCACAGCTTTCACAGTCAGGAAGGAATAATTTGTTTACACTTGACTAGAGCAAGTATTTCATTTGCCTGCTAATATGGGGCATGCATTCCAAGATGGAGCTGAGGAATATAGCAGCAAAGATCAACAAATAATAAAATAATGTGCCAAAGCCTGCCAAGCATCAACATTGGGGCACATTTAACACAAACTACATTTGTGTGATAAAATCTGTATTGTTCATGAATATCAGAAGGGCCCTACATAAAAAGAAGGGTTTTTTCTTGTTATATTTATAAGGCTGCTCTGCAATGATGGTGAGAAAAGGAGTATGGCCACTTCTCTCCCTGCCTCAAGACTATGCACTTTGCATTGTTTGCTTTCCTATCACATCATAGAGAGCAGAGGTCCTTAAAGTTTCAACAGCAGATTGGTCCCACAGATAAATCACAAGAGTAAGAACCAGTATTCCTGTGGCCTCTAGTTATGCCCCTGTTTTCTCTCATTTCCCTAGAGCTCAAAATGCCACATTTTCTACACATCCAGACATAAAAAGTGACAAACTTACGAAGCACTCCTGTGTTCCCAAGTACGGCTTTCTTTTATAGCCTGTATTAATCCACTCCTGCCTGGGAACTCTGCATTTAAGGCTTGCAAGCCAAAGGTGCCCCATGTCTGCCCTCTCTGAATGGGCAAGGGGCAGAATTCTTGCTTTTCTACCAGTAGCATTATTACTGCTTGTATCTGTCCCCTCGGCCTGCTATCCACACTCACAAGGATACTGGGAATTCAAGATCTTTCAGCTCCCTGAATGATAACAAGAATGCAATAGCTCCAAAAACTACTGGGAGGAAGGAAAGGTATTTGGGCAAGCAGGCTAGAAACCAACAAAATATACACCCTTTGTAGACAATTGGTATTCAGATTTAAAAACCAACAATAAGACTAACTACATACAATAACTCTCATCACAAACTGTTTTACAAATGAATAGGAGAGATCATTTCATACTCTTCCAAAGTGAAGCCTTTGGAACAAAGCTGCTATTCAATAAAGCACATCAACATCACTAAATAGTCTTGGGACAGGGAATAAAAAGGGATTCCACAGGCAGCGCAATTCCCAGCAAGACGCAAATTAAAATTCTGTACAAAACAGAAAAATCTGTTGTTTTTTTTTTAATGTTATGCAATAGATATCACAAGGGTAGCTAGCACTGGAGCTGGAGAGATGCACAGTCTCAGAGCCTCTCTTAGGATGTCCTTCCTTACATAAATGATTATATCTTTTACAGACAGTCCAGATGAAGATGTTGGGAATATCCACATGACCAACCATCAGCACTTTCAGTACAGAAGTACCTAAATTGGAAATGGATAATCTGTTCTGCTGAGGCCAGTCCTCGGGCAAAGATTACGCCTTTCTCCCCTGCCTGACCTCCTCCATGACACTGCAGGGCTTTTCCATACTCATTCACACTTATTTCTTCTTTGTCCAGGTTGTCTGCCCAAGTTTGCCATTTTCCTGTGAGAAAGCCAGTTTTCCTTTGTTTTATTTAAATAGATAGACATGAGGTGGGGGGAGCACACCAAGATGTGGGGGAGCGCACAGATCTGAAAGAATGTGAGAGACTGCAAGGACTACTTGATCATAGATTATGTGATGCGAAATAACGGGTGATGGAAAAGAGAGAGGTTCAAAGAAAAAAAGCTAAAATTAAAAAGTGCCTGGCTTTGAAAGCTAGGAGAAGTAGTATACTTTGAGGATGAAAGTGCTAAATTTATTCATTAGTTTATGTTTTTGAGAATTTTTATAAAGTGCTCTTATGAAGGCAGCATAGATCCTCTGGCTGCAGAGGAACAGGACCATGGGCTGTTGTGCCACTCAAAACCAGTGTTCCCTGCACTCTCAGGTCCCACACACTGGATTCATTGAGCCTGAAAAAGGTGCTGAATTGATAATAGACACTTCTTGGAGGTGCCTACCTGAACACTGACACAGTCCATGGCTGCTTAACCTGTTAGATCTGATGGATTTTCAGCACAGGGTGAGACAACTTGCAAGATACCTTACTAACCTCTATGCTTCTGCGTTTTTTTAATGTGCTGCCACAAAAGTCTCTGCTGCTGAAATGGAGTCAAATACAATCTATTTAAGAAGTCCTGGGTTTAAACCGACAAATTTTTCAAGTTGCGCAGGCTCAGGGAGCCTGGAGATATCATCACTCTGGCTTTAAAGTGTTCATCAGTGACTGGTGCAAAAACCAGCCATTCAAAACCACAAAAAATTTCTTGGGTCCAGTTTCTGAGTTGCATTCCCAACCTCCTCGAATCCCAAAGTCACAATGTTACCAAATGAGAATGATATTTACTGCAAACAGGGACTCCCAAGAAATCATTCTCAGCCTTCTAAAGCAATTTTCCAGCCTCTGATTTCTGGTATAAAATCATTACATGCTTCTTCTTCTCAACTATGCAGTAATATGAATGGAGCGTGGATGCTGCAAGGAATTAATCAGAGGAGGTGGCTGAACTTCACTTCCAAGTCATCCGTCAAGAGGGATAGAATCAGTGGCAGGGGTCAGTGGAGACAGTAAGCCACAGCTGTACAGCTGTGAGCCACAAGGACACAAATCCACCCTCAAAGTTTTATATTTACTTTTTAAAGGGCCGGAAAGAGATTTGAAGGGTCTCAAAATCCTGGCTTGTAGCCTAATGCCTACAGGCTCATCATTCTCCTCTGTGCTTGATCACTGATTACGTTGCACATGATCTCAGGAGCAAAGACCTTTTCATCTCCTGTCAGGAGTAGCCTGCTGGCCTGAAATCTATTTTCTTTGACTTTTAATATTCAGAGAAAAGATATTTCAGCACTTTATCACATTGCTTTCTCCTGCCTCTGAAATATGGAGCTTTAATATACATGCACACATGCAGACGTAAGTTATGGAAGAGCATGAGAAAAAACTGTAAGTACTGGAAAAGTTTCTATTTTGAGGAATTATACAAAAAATATTATATAATTATTCTTTAGCTGCAGCCAAAGGAGCTAAACTGAAACTTCAGGAGTACACTTGAAGATGGGCATTGCTTAAAAGTTTTCTAGCCCCCCTATCAAACCAAAGTCATCAATGTGCCACACTCCCTTTCTCAGGGATTGTGCCATATAACAAAGCAAAGAGGATTAAGTTTTTAAAAACTTTTCACCAATGACTTTAAAATTTCTGTATTGAAATCAATATAGGAAAGGCAATGACATCAGTGGGACTGTCAGGTCAACACTAATGCTTTGGAAAATCTTTCTGATGAGATGCACTTTAGCTAATTGAACTTCCTCATTTATAAATGTAATAAAAGATTCGACATTTGCAGTTTCATCTGTAGAGAATTGTTTTCACCACTCTAACGAGAGTTTTACAACCTTTCTCTCTGTTGAACCACTCATTTATTTTCCTCACAAAGCATTATGTCAGATCTACACAGACTGCCTTTTCTTTCTGAAGTCTCCCATATTTTGGCTTCTTAGTTTTGGATACATTTCCAAGATTACTAAACTGAATTACCCCTTCCATTGCCTTTAAATTAAAAGAAACACATGACAGCCTTGCTCTCTTCTCTAATATAGGGGTGAGTTCAGACGTTAACCACCAGTGTGCAGTAATCACGCATGGGCACGACTCCTCAGACAAGATGGAGAGAACTCAAAGACCTTTATTGCGCAGTGAATATTCCCTAAATACCAGCACCCAACAGGATA